>RJWH01002928.1:0-138223 GCA_004363575.1 Solenodon paradoxus
TGGAGTTGCTGGGGGCCCTTTGGGGGCTGGGGACTCTTTGGGGGAGGAGGGTTCCACAGTAGAGGGAGGAGGGACCCCTTTGGGGGCTGGGGTTTCTGAGGCCTTTTGGGGGGTTAGAGTTGCTGGGGTCCTTTTGGGGGCTGGAGACTCTCTGGAGGAGGGGCTCACAGTAGGAGCAGGGGCCTTTTGGGGGGCTGGGGACTCTTTGGGGGAGTAGGGAATTACAGTTGAGGGAGTAGGGGATCCTTTGGGGGATGGAGTTGCTGAGGCTTTTTTTGAAGCTGGAGTTGCTGGGGCCCCTTTGGGGGAGGAAGGGATCACAGGTGAGGGAGTAGGAACCCCTTTGGAGGCTGGAGTTGCTCGGGCTCCTTTGGGAGAGTGAGGGATCACAGAGGGAATAGGGGCCTCTTTGGGGGAGGGGAGACTCACAGTTGAGGGAGTAGGGGCTCCTCTGGGGGATGGAGTTGAGGCTTCTTTGGGGGCTGGGGACTCTTTGGGGGAGGGGGGAATGACAGTTGAGGGAGTAGGGGCCCCTTTGGGGGTTGGAATTGCTGGGGATCCTTTGGGTGCAGCAGCTGCTGGGGTTTTTGGGGTCGAGGGAGTAGTCACGGTAGAGGGAGTAAAGGTTTCTTTAGGGGATGTAGTTGCTGGGGAGTCTTTGCAGAATGGAGGCACAAGTGAGGGAGTGAGGGTTTCCTTCGGAGCTGGGGTGTTTGTGGATGAGGGAGGAGTAGTGGCTGAGGGAGTGGAAGTCCCCTTGGAGCATGGGGCAGCTGGTGTTCTTCTGGAAGAGGGAGGAATAGTAGGTGACTGACTGGGGGCTCCTTTGGGGGAAGGAGTCAGAGCTGGGGGAGCAGTAGCTTTGAGGGGAGGTGTAGCTGAGGGATTTTTGGGTGAGGGAGGAGCCACAACTGGAGTAGGAGCTTCTTTGGGAGATGAAGTTGCTGGTGGTTCTTTGGGAGAGGGAGGAGTCACTGCTGAGGGAGTCGGGGCCATTTTGGGAGGTAGGGTAATTGAGGATTCTTTAGGGGATGGCGTTACTGGGGTAGTGGGGGTCATTTTGGGGGAATGAGTGGGAGAATGCTTCTTGACTAGTGATTCTTTAGGGACTTGAGAAGAAGGATTAGCATCTGGAAGGAAGGAAGTCTCAATGGGTGAAAAAGGAGATGAGAGATTTTCAGCAGGTGCAGTAGGTACACTTTTAGTGGAAGGAGCAAGAGATAAGGTAGAAGCTGAACCTTTCTTGGTTGGAGGTCTTTTAGCCTGAGGAGACATACTAGTCCCTAAAGGAGATGTGGGGTAAGTTCCTTTGGAAGATGGAGTAATAGGAGCACCAGAGTCCTCACTTGGGTACCCTTCAGGTGAAGAAGCTACAGAGGTATAAGAAATACCATGAACTTTCTTTGTTCCCTGGGGAGGTGTACCAGTTGGAGGAAAAAAGGGAGAGGGCTCAGATTTCAAACTTTTAGGGGCCGGAGCCACAGCAGCTGGAGCAGAAACATTCTGGGGTGATGCAGTCACAGGACAAATTTCAGCAGGTGGTGGAACCAAAGGCAAAGTAGTAAGAGTGGAAGCACCCTTCGTGGTTAGGTGGCTTTTAGCAGCTAAAGAGAGAACTTCTTCTAGAACAGGGCTGGCTGTAGCTGTAGGAGCCAGCCCAGGAGTGGCAGCACTTTCCAAGTGAGATGTTGCTGTGGTCGTAGTAGTGAGAGAACCTATAAGAACACCAGTGGGGTCTGGGCTTGAATAAAGATCTGCCTTGATTATAGATGCCGGAGAGTTAACACCCAGATGAGAAGGAAGAGCAGTGGCTGACTGAACGACAGGGAGAGGCTCTAGAAGGCTTTTCTTTGTCAAGATGGCTTTAGGAGAAAGAGCTACCTCCAGAGAAGAAGATGTATTTTGGGAAGAGAGGGGACTCTCAGGAACTGCCAAAACAGGTGCTCCTACATGTGAGGGAGGTACAGTCTGGACATCTTTTTGTGTTGGGAACTTTACCAATGCTGAAGCAGAGAGACTTTTTGGGTCCTCAGGGGCTGGTAGAGAAGAGACTGGTATCCCCAGACTGGCTGCTACCTGAGGAGTAGGAAGCGCTTTGGGAGCCACAGGTGCCATAGCCGAGGCAGTATGGGAAGCTGAGTCCTTACTACTACTGAGATCTGCTGAAACTGGAGGAGAGATGCAAGTAGCGACCTCAAAGGCAGCTGGTGCTACAGAAACTGTACAGGGCCTAGTAGTCATAAATGGGGTGGTTCCAATAGAAGAAATAGCAATTTTTGTCAGGTCTGGACTCCCTGGAGAAGCAACAGGTATCTGGGTCACCAAAGGCTGATGATGAGTGGTGTTAGAATCTTTGATGAGACAGGCTGAAGGAGACACTGGAGAAGAGGCAGCTACATCTGAGGAGCCAGAAGGGCTGTAGGAGGCTATGCTAGTGATGGTAGTGGGGCCTTTGTTGACAGACAGAGTCAGGGAGGAACTTGAAACCCCTACTGGAAAAGCATCCATAGCAGCAGGAATCACCTCATTTCTGGAAGGAAGAGGAACTACAACTTTCTGAGAAGGGTAAGAGGTCCCTATGGAAGAATGATCTATAGAAATGGCATCCACTGTAGGATCTGAGAGAATATTAGGGCCTATCTGACCTAAAGATTGAACAGGAGAACCCAGAGAACTCTGATGTAAAGGTGCAAGAGGGGAGTCCAAAGAAGTATGGAAAACTGGGGGGGCACTGGGGACAAAAGCAGCAGACTGGAGTGAAAGAGGTAAGGCAGCAGGTGGACTAAGGGGTCCCTTTAAGTTGAAGCTTGCAAGGTTTTGTGGAGAAGTAAGAGCTGAGGACACAGGGATGCCTTTGACCTGAGGGGAAGTGAAGCCTAGGGGAATGGCAGGTGGTGTCTGAGAACATGAGGCTATTCCAGCTTGAACAGAGGTCAAGGGAGTTACAAAACATGAAGGAACAGCAGTGACTACAGCTGGAGGGAGTGGGGTACCTTTTGGATTAGGGATGTGAGGGGGAATGTCAATAGATGTCTTTGCTTCTGAGGGAGCTATGGGGTCTGATAGAGTTGCCACGGATGCCAATTCAGCTACAGTAACTGAAGGAGGTGAACTAAGAGGGTTAGGTGGAAAAGCAGAACTCTTCTGAACTGACTGGGGAGCCAAGGCCACCAGAGCCAAGGAAGCTGAAGGGGAGTGGGCACCTTTCAGAGTTGGAGTTATCATGGGAGAGGCCAACGCTAAGGCAGCTGGGGAGATGGGAGGTCCTATTAGGTTTGGTAGGAAAGTTGGAGTGTCAGGGGCAGCCCCCAAAGGTAGAGCTGTCCCAGAGGATGCCTGGGGAAAAGGATCTTCAAAAAAGGTTGTTGAGGCAATAGTAGAGGGAGTGAGGAAAGGGGATGGCTGGGTAGGAGTTTCCAGAGGGCATTGTTGGAGGGCTAGGGAACAAGGAGGGAGTAGGGGAGGCTTAGGCTGCCCTAAGGCAGCAGTGCCACTCAAGGCTGAAGACACAGGAAGCACAGCTAGAGGAGAAAAGAAAAAAGGGGGAAAAAAAAAAAAAAAAAGGGTGGGGGATAAAGGAAAGGGAAGGAAAAAAACAAAGGTGAGTTATGCAGTCCAACTTGGTACAACATGCCTCAGAGGAAACACTGGAAATTTTAATTTGAAAATGAAAGTCACCACAAAGGATTAGACAAAGGTGACAGATAACAGCAACTTTCCCCAAACATACTATAGTGGTTGAGTAAGAATACATTCCTTTCTTTCCTCATCTTTCACATTTCCCAAGTTCTGTCACAATATTCAATTTTAAGGTGAAGATAATATAATAGTTCCAGAGCAGCCTATTAGTCTCTAATGAGGAACACAGACCTGTGAGTATAAATAGCAAGCTTTTTACCCTTTCTTAGTTGTGCTCTCCCCCTCTCCTCAAATGAATCCTATTCTGAAGTCTTTCCTACAGGCAACAGAACTACAAAAGAGCAGCTTTGCTACTGTCCACTCCACTCAAGGATTATGAACAAATTGAAACAGACACTAAACACTAGAACAAGGAAAGTAGTGAGTGGTAATAATGATGGGGAATCAGAGCTGAATGACAGAAAACAAGTTTTTATACACTCAGGCTTCCACTAGGGTCAGGAAAAATCTGGAGTTTTAGGAAGGGGGTGCAATTCAATTCTTCCTAAAGTTGAAACTTCAGAAATCAATAGTCACTTCGTCTCCTCATGCTTAGTTTACTCAACCAAAGCAAACAAAAAACCAACCACAAATGGATTGAAGTTAAGTCTTTTATAGACATCAGTCCAAGATGAATTCGACTTCCAGGGAGTTTAGTCACTAGGGTAGGGACCTATGAAACGGTAACCCAACTTGTTAAACCAGACTGTGGGTTCTATTTTGGAACTAAGGAATTGAAGCGGAGATTCCCATGCCTTACTCTGGGTAAGTATGTCATTCTGCCAAAATACATCAATTTTTGGCATTAGAATAATACTGAGCAAAAGAAAGTCTTGATGGAAAACTACCATGATTCTATTGAGGAGATAACCCAAGATTAGAGCAACACAGAAGTATTAAAAAACAAACAAACAAGCAAATCCAAAAACCTAACAACAAAATTCACACAGCACACAAATTCATAATTACTCAACCACTTAATTCTGAAATTCTGAGACAGTTTCTTTCTGGAGAGTTGGTAGTTCAAAAAGTCTTATTACATTGCAAATACTTTCAAAACATAATAGAATTTGAAACTTTGAATGTTTTTCTGTAACTGGACCTCAAGATGGAAGTAGGCCCAAATTACTTGCATTCCATAACCTATTCCCTGAGATGGTTTTCACATTCATTCTAAAAATTAATTATAGCTTCAATACTTGTCGCAAACTATTGTAATCTTAAACTATACAGAAATAAGTTTAACAGCACTAAGGATTACTTCAGAAGCAAATGGTTAGTTTGGAACCAAACTATTCTATATTAATGATTTCAGTCTCCATATTTATAAAATCTAAGGTCTTCCTTAGTACTGAAATTAAGAGACCAGCCCTTTATTTTTTCCCTTTTTTTTTTTTTTAAGTACAATCATTTTGATATGGAAGATTGTG
Organism: Solenodon paradoxus; assembly: GCA_004363575.1. NCBI lineage: Eukaryota > Metazoa > Chordata > Mammalia > Eulipotyphla > Solenodontidae > Solenodon > Solenodon paradoxus. Next base: position 5,109 of record RJWH01002928.1, read on the forward strand.
CCATTTTTGAATGGAAAAATATTACAAAGTGGTATGTATAATATGAAGGTATTTTTAAATACACACATTTGTATCTTAGTCTTCCTTAAGTTGCATAGGTGGAGGATTTCATATAGTTCATCCCCCAACTGAGGGCAATCCTCCTTTTCTAACAGCTGTTATTAATCCTTGCAGCTGCTAAAATCAGACAGGTGGGAAGAACCTTAATGCTTTCAACTATAAACAACTCTATTTTAATTCCCGAAGTAGACAAGAAATTGCCGTGAGGTGACAGGTGGAGTTGAAAAAAAAAAGAGATGGCAGCTACAGTCTAAAGATTCCCTTTATCCCTTTATTTAGTTCTGCACAACTGACTCAGCAAGACTAATACTACCCCCTCCACCCAGGTTTTCTAGAGATGTATTTTAACAGAATTTAAAACTTGCATTTATTTCATTCCTTCTGCAAGAACTGTTGATGCAGGCACTTTCCAGCACACCAGAAACATCTCAGCACAAATACACAAAACAAGTTAACCAATTTTGGGGGACCCTGGAGCTCAGTCGGACACTTTCACCAACAGCACACATCTCATTCTGACATGTGATGAAGGCACAATGCCAAGCTTTGCTATCTAAAACCTTGAAGCAACTTGCTGGCTGGAACTTCACAAAAGCTCAGGTCTCTGGCCTGCCAGCCAGTGTCACCCAGTTCCAATGGGTAAGAATCATTGAGCCCGTGCTGTTTTCTTATGTGAGAGGTTCACAGCAGGGCTCCTTATGAGGTAGTTACCATAACCCACAAAGCAGTTCGGGGAGTTTTTAATGTTCCTAAATCTTAAAGATACTGTTTTTATTCCATTTCCCAATGAAATCCCTCCAGGGCAGCAATTATTATTAAGGACTCTTCTCCCTGGTAAAGTTAATCTCAGCGTCTTTAAGGAGTTAACTATGAAAGGCACCAAATGGTCTCAGGTCAGTCTTACAATCTATGAACAGCAAGGAGCTAGGGGAACCTACCTGTCTCAGCCTGGGGCTGTGGCAACTCCTGCTCTGTAGCAGGGACGGTTTCTGTGGCTTCACCGGGCATTTCTGAAGGAAGGGAATAAAAAGGAATTGACCGGGATCCGTTCTTCGGCCCACGCCAGGGTCAAGTATTTTAAAAAACGCTGGGTATTAGTGTTAGGCAAGAGGTTGTTTGGGGGACAACCCTCCCCAAAGCATTTAAGAGTTTAGTGAGAAATAGGACGTGACCCTCAGATCAGTCGAATCACCTCCTTTCACTGCGTCTTTTCACTCCGCCGAAGGCGGGTTTCCCAGTACCCAGGGGTTCGATTTATTCTACAAATCTCACAAGGCAGCAAACACTACTGCGTTCTCAACCCGAAGGAGAAGATCCGGTCTCGTTCCCGACCACGAGAGACTTCAGACGCTGCTCCGAGCAGCCCCCTCCCCTTCTACATTCACGCAGTTTGGAGGCTGGGACCGCCCGGACTCCCATTTGCTTACTTCTGAGAACCAGTAGGGGAAGCGGGTGCTGTAAGTCCTAACATTCGCTGGTCACCGAACGGCGTGGGGGTTCCAAGGCTCTGACCCCTTAACCTCTTCGGATACTCGTGAAGCCGTTCCTAACTGTAGCGCACTCCACTTCCGCCCCCTACACCACAAAGGTTCCTGTATTCCTAAGTCTTACACTCCGGGCCGGAATCGGGGCCCTTTGCCCAGCTTTTGCCAGGACACCAACCGCAGACCCCATTTTGTTCGGAGGCCCCAAAGCCACGCTCCTCAGGGCCGAGTAGGAACCCGGTGGCCCTAAAGTCTCCAACTGTCCTTAGCACACAATGCCCAGGGCGGCTTAGCTCACATGAAAGGCGGATGGATGTGGATAGAGAGCAACGGCGAAGGCAGCACTTACTGTGCGGGGAACGCAGAACCAAGATGGCGGCAGAAAGAGTGAACGAGAGCGTGACCCACGCCTGTTGCAGAAAGAAGCTGGGCGGAGGGGGCGGGACCGGGATTCGATTCCGGGTCAGGAGCCGCCGGCAGTCACTTCCTCTAACAAGTGACCCGTGAGGGTGTTCCCAGGCTGGGTTGGTGACAAGGTCTAAATAAGGATAAGAATTCCGAACTGAACGCGCTGGCCCGGCAGGAACTCTCTGCTCGGAGCCACGCAGTGCTTAGCCCACTCAGCCCCATCTCCTAAGTAGAGACGTTTTTGATAGTCGAGGGGAGTGAACGTGACCCTCAGTCCGCAAAGTAGTCTTTGCAACTATTATTTCTGAAGCTTCCCCATCTCCCGCAGATGTAAGAAAATAGATATCATTAAATGATATCGAATGCCACAAAGAATATATTCACACGATTGGAAGGTAGTAATGACTCAGGTCAACCCTTTGATTTTTGGAATACACAATATAGACGGATATTAAAATTACTTGTTACAGATTCCCCTACTCAGCAAAAAGAACATAGGCAGTTTTTTCTTCTTTTTGTTTGCTGTTTGGGGCACTTCTTAGATGCCCTGAATTCATCCATTCTAGCTGGATTACTTTAATCATCTAACCTATTTGTTCCCATGGCTTAAGACACTTGTGGCTACCGTTTAAGGGAAGCGGTGAGCATTCATTTAAAATTCTCTGAAAGCTACTTTAACATCTCTGAGCTAATTTTATTTTTTAAATGATGCAGGCAGGAATGAAGGGGAGTAGGCAGGCAGTCGAGAATGGAAGAAGCACTTTTTATTTTGTTACCCCTGGACCCAGGACCAGAAACGGGTCCTTGGCATATGCTGTGCAGAACTAATCTCATCCCGAGCTGGCTGACGCAACCGCTACTCCAGGGGGCACGCGAAAATTTGAGTTCTTTACCACAGTGAAATGAAGATTTGGAACAGTGAATTAGGATTAAGTGATAATGGAGTTTACCATGAATGATAAATCCTTTGAATCTCAGCTTGGTCATTTTGGGCAATAAAATTAATCTATCTGTGCTTTAGTTTTTTCCACATCTATAAAGTGGGGATAATAGCTACTTCATATGATTTTTCTGAGTAAATAAGTGATCTGGAAGAGTTTTCAATGCAGTCCATTTACTTTAGAAAGGGCCAGCAATAACCAGTCATCTCCTTAGACAAATAAAACTACATATTGACCATTCTTGTCTTTCCTAGCAAGCCCATTGTCATGTCTATTGTTAATGAGTAGAAAAGGATGCATTTTTTTTTTTTTCTTTATCAATTGGGCAAGTTCAGATATGGAAGCCAGTTCTGTGTCCTTTCTACAATTCTCAGATAAGGGTGAAGTGACATATAAGAAAATAGGAAGGTCAGTGCTCTGGTTGAGTGGCAGTTTGGTCAGCTACCTTCTGCTGAGAGCACAAGCCACATATCCCAAGGACCCAGGTTCAGGGCGAAAACCAAGATGAATGCCAATATGAACAACTAAATAAAATCAAGCTGCTTTCTCCTGTCTCTTCCTGCTGCCCTGCCTACTTGCCTTCATTCTTGACTTTACCTTTCCTTTAGAAAAAGAAAATAGGGAGGTCAGTAGTCTTGGAGCTTATTTCTGCTGTCTTCAGGAACCAAACATTTACTCTTTTACGTGATCATAATGTGTTCTATAATTAATGGGCTAATGTATCAGCTTTTATATAATGGTTTTAATATTAAAGCATTAAGATACTTTAATGCTAGACATATTTACAAAATAATGGAAGCTTAAAACATCTGTTGTTGAAAGCCTAATACCAGTCTTTCCACTCTCATTCTGAGTTTTTAAGATGTACTTTGTCTTTAGCAATTTTTTATTCAAGAATTTACCCACTGTTTTTCCAATTTGAAGACTGAACAATACATAGTAAACAGAAGCTTCATGAGGAATTTTACACAAGTTTTCGAAATTTTTTCTTAGAAAATTAGAAAAGAAAGAAATGAAAGGCATTTCAGTGCATTGAATTATATAGTGTTTTATATAAATCAAAAGATAACAGAAAAAAAAAGATGGTGTAGGTAAAGTACAGAGAAAATGTTAAAGGAAATGCAACTGAAGGAAAAAATTTCATTAAGTTATAGAAAGCACCAGCTGACTACCTTGCTTCTCAGTGTTTCTCAGAACATAGAATATAAACTAGAACAACTATTTTGTTCAGGTGGTTGTAAAACCAAAAGAAATATGACAACTTAGAATCCATCACACAAAATCCAGTATGGAAGAAATGAAACCTTTAAAGATTTAAGTATACATACAAAAGTTCAAGTGTTTTAACAAGTACAAAAGTTTTTATACTGGTGAAAATGACTATTTTATGTTTTTTAAGCTGCTGCTTTAGGGTAGACTAATCCATTCTCTGAAGGAAGCAATTAGCTACAATTATAATAGTTGTGAAAAATTATATTCTATGGTAATCTAGCAATTCATCTTCTGAATTGAAATTTTGGTGGGTTTAGATGTCCTATATAAAGTTAGTTTTAAAAAGGGTAAATTCCAGTCATAATTAAGTATCAGAGCCTTTAAGGATCAAAGCTCTCATTCAAATGACCTACCATATTCATTCCAGAAATATGGAGAATGTATCCAGTGAGCTGAGATTTAAATCTTGGGCATATTACTTAGTGCTCACTTACCTCTTACATGGCCACTGGTAGAACTGAGGATTCATATTGGAAATCCTATACTATTTTTATGTAATACTCAATTTTACAAATTTATCTGGAAACCACTTATTTATCTCTTTAGAGCTTTTTCCAGGAACCTTGATATTATCCTTTAGTGGTTTCGGGAATCTTTTCAACATACTTCTTTCTCAAGAAAAGGAAATTTTGCTTTGAGAGTTAAGAAATATATGATTTTGCCATATGTATTAAATGGCTCTTGCAGTATATGTTTCTTGGTTGAAGGCAGAAGATAAGATCCACACTGGTTTGAGGAGTATTATCTTCAGAAGTCTTTTTGTAAATCTGAAATAGAATAGATATTTTATCAAGGAATAGTAAAGGAAAAAAAACCATTCTGATTTGCTTAATTAATGCTTCCATTAAATCCACATCATGTATAGAGATTTGCTTTCACACTTGCTGCAATCCGTATAATAGGCTGAGCTAGTACAGAACAAAAGACTGAATTGGCCTGGCCAGTTAGAATGTTAGCATCAATGAGGATTTCCAAATTCATTCACCATTGTTCATTCAATGAGCACATATTTGAGTGTCTCCTGTGAAGAGAGCATAATCTTAGGCACTGCTCTTTCACCATCACATATTTTATTCAAAAATGAAGTAGAAGAGGAGTTTCTATAATATTGCCAGTGTTTTTTTTTTTTTTTTTAAAAAAAAAAGAAAAGGTGCAGGCAGGAATGAAGGCGAGTAGGAAAGCAGGCAGGAAGAGAGAGGAGGATTTTTTGTTTTTATTTCCCTACTACTGCTGTCGATACTTGATAATCTCCTTGAAACTTTTATTTCCCTGGCTTCTGTGACACTTCCCCTTTCATCTTTCATTTCTCTATTTCCAAATCATTACCAAGTCAAAAGGATGGTTCCAAGTATTTGTACCTTTTGGAGCTCTCTAATGCCTCTATCCTAATGGTAATAGCCCAGCTGGTCTCTTGAACTCTAGTCTATCTTCTACCTCTCCCTAGATAAGTTGTTGCTAGATTCCTTTTTCTAGATAAAACTATAAATGTGGCATTCCCTTTCCCAAAACCTTTAGTGATTTCCCTGTCTCTACTGAATTAAGCCCAAACTCCCAAGACAGGAATTCAATGCCATTTATATTCCAGCTATAGTCTGCTTTTTCAGATTTGTATCTTGTTACTTCCTGACACATTTTTTTCTAGATTATATATACTACTTGATGGCTTCCAGAGTGACCTGATGATTTCTTGTTTCTTTCCCTTTGCTTTGGCTGTTCTCGCAAGAGTAACCCTCTCCTTTTTCTACTCTCATACCCATAGCTCATCAAATCTCATAATTCAAGACCTGGTATCTTGGAATTGGGAATTAGAATTAGTATAGCAGCTCACTGGAAGTTCATATGAAAATCACATGCAATTTCACATTCTTTCAGTCAGATAAGATTGCTTCCTTATCATTTTGTATTTCTTTGTTTTTTGTATCAGTAATTCTTAAAGGCAAGGAGGCATGGTGTGAAAGTTACCTGTTTCCCTCATAGAACTTGACTCCTAATAGAAGGTGTTTAATGAATATGTGTTAAAAATTAAAGGACCTCAGTTTTAATAAATGCTAAAGACAATGAGATAAATCAGTAACATTTTTTAGGAGGGCAAAGATGATCCATTATTTGCTGGATGCATTAAACTACCCATACTAAGATCTAAAAGAGATAAAAGGGATAGGTATAGAGTCTTACCACTCTTCCTGAGAAGTTTTCCTTTTCGGGATTTATCCAAGTTTTCAAGAAACTGTTCAAAAACTTTTACATAAGTAGCTAGACTGGTCTTCTTATAATCTAAATGATGAAGATCATGCATTCTAATTAGTATTTTGGCAATAATAATATGAAAGTATAACCTTTAGTTTTTTGTAAGAATTCTCTAGAATAGTGCTTTTCAATTGAAATATGAGAGGCATATAATTTTAAGTACTCTAACAGCTGCCACATTAACAAAGTGAAATTAATTTTAATAATATATTTAATCCAGTATATCTAAAATATTTTAACATGTAATAAAAATTGAAATATTTTACTTTCTCACACTAAGTCTTTGAAATCCAGTATTTTGTATATAAAATAAATCTCAATTTAGATGCTACATATCATCAGAAGTAATTTGACCTCTATTTAGGCTCAGAATATCAAATATACAGTTGAAAAAGTAGGCTTATACAACCAAGTTTTCAAAACATACTTAAAAGTTTTTGGATAATTAAATCAAGTATCAGTTCTAAATTTTAAATTAATTAAAACTCAAACCAATAACAAATAAATATGTGAGCCCTGGTGGAGTAGCAGTTTGGTCTGCCTCCAAAGGAACACAGTCTATGTATATCCCAAGGACTCCAGGTTCATGTCCCAGGTCCAGAGGGGACAAGCAATGTGAACAATTAAATAAAAAAAAAAAGAAAAAGAAAAAACCACCACCACTACCACCACAAACAACCAAATCCCTGCCCCAGTTCTGCAATTATACTATCCATATTTCAAATCCTTAATGGCTACATGGGTATCAGTGCTGCTCTAAAACATCTAAATTACATGTACATATTTACTCTAGAAGTCAGGCTTTCTAATATTAGACCAACATGATATATTGCTATTCAATAAATCCCATTTAACATCCCTTTCTTTAGCATTCTGGCTTTGGGTGTGCCCTGGTAGAGAAGAGGTTGGGTTCACCGTCTCTTGCTGGGCATAGTCCACATACATCCCAAGGACCAAGGTTCTTGCCCTGGGTGGGGGAAACAGCTAAGATGAACAGCTAAATAAAGTAAATAAAATGCTGCTTCCTTTTCTTTCTTGCTTCCTCCCTGCCTGCCTAGTTGCCTTAATTCCTGCCTGGTTCATCCTTATAAAAACAAAACAACAACGATTAAAAGATTTCTGGCTTTAATAATAAAATAACAGGGCAAAACATTAAAAAGGTGAAGTCATGCCATGACTTCTGGAGATGACCAGAAATTTATAGTCACAGTACATTAAATATAGGTATTCTTTGATTTATGTAATTGTCTTAAAAATGTAACAAAAAATTTTGAATATAGAATCTTAATCATCTATTTAGTTACACAATCTGTAATCACTCAATAAGGAAAAATTCTAATTGAGAACAAAATTAGATTTGGATTTTAGTAGTATGTTATGTCTGATAGAATTAAGGAGTCCTTATAGTAGTTCATTGAAAAAAGTATAGAAGGAAACTATAGTCTTAAAAAAATTTTTTTTTTTTTTAAAGTAAAGATGCAGGTAGGAATGAAGGTAAGCAGAGGCAGACAGGCAGAAAGAGAGAGGAAAAAGAAGCACTTTATTTTATTTAGCTGTTCATTTTGGTTGTTCCTGCTGACCCTGGGACCTTGGGATGTATGTGGACTGAGACCAACTAGCAACTCCACCAGGGCGTGCTTTAATTTTTTTTTTGGTAAATATTATCTGACTTACTAGGAACTAGAAAAGGAATCTTGAAGGGTATTAAGGATGACTATCTGAACTTTAATATACAATAAATTTAATATATAATAGTAAATATGCTAAGTTATATAGTATGCTAAATTCTGTAAGTTATACTGCTTGGTCTCAAGATTTTTTTTTAAAAGAGAGAAAAGGAGAGGAGGAAGAAGCATTTCAAGTAAAGGAGGACTTTTTGTCTATTTTGGCTGTTCACCCCAGTCCCAGGTCACAAACCCCAGTCCTTGACCTTTTGTGTGCCACGGCAGTGTCTCAGCTACCTGAGCCACAGGAGCGTGCCCCACCCCCCACCTGCCTTAAGAAGTTTTTAAGTGAATTGTGAAACAAGGCCTATATCTAATAATAGAAAACAATATATAATTAACAGCTAGTCATAGGGATAATTATGAATCCAAAGAATTTATGAATCAATGTTGACTGAAATGATTATGAATGCAGTCTTAGTAAAGATATAATTAAGATAGGAGAGTGGAGAATGATCTAGGATTTGGAAGGTAGCAGGGGCAAATGGTACCTATGAGAAAAGGACAAAGCCTTAAAATCATAAAATCTAAAGATACTAACAAGGAATTCACCTATTAAAGTTTCTCCTTTAAGGAGCTAAAACTTGCTTCTTAAAATTTCTGAACAAGGCACACCCTGGTGGCTCCAGTGCTAAACTGACAGTTGGGGCCCCAGGACCTAGGTTCAAGACCTGGGAGTAGGAGTAGGGGGAAACAACCAAAATAAACAAATATAAATATACTTCTTCCTCCTTTCTCCTCCTTCCTTCCTGCCACCTTCTTTAAAAAAAAAACAAAAAAAACAAACATAACACAAACCCAACAAAACAAAATACATATGCCCTGGTGGCTCAGGTGTTAAGCATGAGATTTTGTTGTAGTCCTCATGCAGCCAGAGGACCCAACCAAAAATGTAAAAATAAAATGCTTCTTCATCCTCTCTTCATTCCTTCCTGCTTGTCTATTTGCCTTTATTCCTGCCTGCTTCCTTCCCCCTTAAAACCAAAAAAAAAATCCCAAATTCCAACAAAAAAAAAAGTCAGAACTCAGGAGTGGTTATGGAGGGCAAAGGATGAGGGGGAAAGGTGATGGTAGGGACACTGGAACTGGTGGTGGGTGTGGTGTGAAATAATTGACAATTTCAGTATCCTAAATGGAATTTAGCATTGTGAACTAAAGAAATAATAAGTATTACTATTAAAATAAAAAAACTTGAACAAAAGAAAAAAGCTGTCTATAGACAGCATTGAAATTAAAAAATTGTGTTAAAATAATATAAACACATTATTAGAAAGAGTAAAATGATACTAACAGGTTTCTCATGAAAAAATAGCAGTCTCCTGTGCTAATTCTGATCTCTCCTTCCTCTTGAATGGCAGTACTTTTCTATTGTAGCACATACTTCCCACTTCCAACGCATGAATACTTTTGTTATTTAGAAATCCGAGGCCGTTCCTCCTAGGTCTGTGACTTTTTTTCATTTTTAAAGGAAAGGTGCAAGCAGGAGTGAAGGTGAGCTGAGGCAGACAGGCAGGAAGACAGGAAGAAGCATTTTTATTTATTTTCGTTTTTCATCTTCGTTGTTTTTGTTGGCCCCAGATGTTGGGATGTATGTGGACTACTCCTAACCACTACTCCACTAGGGCACACCAAAATCTTTTCTTAATTCTCAGTGTTTGCCTTGATGTAGATCTGTTTTTCTTATGCTGAATCATTTCAATAAAGGACTCATTTCTGGGATGTTTTCTTATATAATTTTGACAATTTCTTTCTTTCTGTTTTATTATTTTTCTGAAACTCCCATGGTCAGATATTAAGCCTCTAATTTTCTTTCTTTTTCCTCCTTAAAACAACAGGAAGTTTGTCTTTTTTGTACTACTTTCTGGGAAATTCCTCTTTTTTTTTCAACCCCTCCATAGCATTTTAAAAATTATTTGACATCTAAGACCTATCTGATAAGGTTTCTTTTTTTAAAAAGGAAAGGTACAAGCAGGAATGAAGGCGAGTAGGTAAGCAGGGAGGCAGGCAGTAGCATTCATTTGTTCGTCTTGGTTGTTCTCTGGCCCCAGATGGTGAAGCAGAGTCCTTGAGACGTATGTGGACTACGTTAGTTGGAGGTGGTGGACTTAACCACAAAAACAACAGAGCATGGTGGTTTTTATAGCATTCTAATGTACTGACTTATTCTTTGAGGATATTAGGGTTTGTTAGTTTGTGGTTTTTTTTAAAGCAAAGGTGCAGGTAGTGATGAAAGCGAGTAGGCAGGAAGAGTTCACACTGGTTGTTTTGCCCCAGGCCTAGGAGTTGAACCCAGGGGTTTGTGACCTGCTCCCTTGGAGGCAACTGACCTAACCGCTGCTCCACAAGGGTGTGCCAGAGGATATTAGGTTTTTTGTTTTGTTTTGTTATCTTTCACATTTTTATTCATTTTTCAATAAAAGGAAAATAACTGGATTATATGCTATCAAGTTTGATAACTCCATCAATTTTCATATCAAGTCAAAGCATAACATTTTAGTTAGAAACACTGTTTCTTAAAACACATTGGCATAATGTGAGTGTTGGCATAATGTGGGTGTTCACAGGCTCTTGGAATTCATAAGGAAAATAAAGAGGGCCCAAAACAAAGTTAATATACTGTTTCTAACATATTGTGTCAATATAAATCATTCTGTTGACTCAGTCTTTATGATGACTATCAGAAGAGGCAAGGACATAATTGTACAGTTATAAAAGAGTGTCATTAAAGCATTTTGATCAAAGAAAGCCCTACTACTAGAACTTTTCTTTCTAGAGACTGCTTAATTTACTGAAGTATTAAGCAAATTATAAAATATTGGATGTTTGGTTATGACATCATCAAAGTTTGCCTAAGGATTGTAAATTAATAGTGACACTATTTTATAATAGTAATCCTGTCATCCCAGTATAGGCAGCAGCTAATCTATTTGAAACTCACAAAATAAATCATATAACAAAGTAATCAAGTTCCCACTTTTCAATCCAAAAGCCTAACCATGACTACGAGACAGAAGACTGAAAGAACATCAGAGAGGTGAGGACATACAGGACATTAATTTTTTTTTTAAGTTTTCTTTGTTCCTTGCATTATTTGTTTTCCCTGAGTTCCTCTTTTCAGTTTATTCCAATTTTTCATGTTGGAGAGGTTTTTTTTTAAAAATTTATTTTATTATGGAAGGAAGAGGAGGCACTTTTGTTTAAAGTTTTTGGTCTCCCCTTACCCCATGGCTTTACATGGTCTGTGCTCCAGCTACCAGCTTAATCCCCAAGTTGCCAGGCCGTACCATGCTGGAGACTTTTTTCAGATGTTTTAAACAACCATATATGATCACTGAAAAAAACATTAAGAGTGGAATATAATGTTTAGATTTTATATTAGAATTGGAATAGATGATGTGATATTGGAACTTGAATTTTGAAAGGGTAGTAATGTTTGACCAAAAAACGTTAATCAGAGGCCATGGATCCGCAGTGTCCATGACAATACTCACTAGCTACATGTGGCAGTAACATGAAATGAAATTAAAAATCCAGTTTTCATATTTCAAGTGTTCAAAAGCCATATGTGGCTAGTGGCTTCCATACTGGTTAGTACATACATTCTAACACACAGAAAGTGCTATTGAACGCTACTGCTACAGTGTCTCTTTGGGTGTTGGTATAGATTTAACTTCCAGGAAGGCTTTTAAGTAACCTAGCTCCTTCAAATTCTTGAATATACAATTCAATTACAGTTTAGAAACAAAACACTCATTTGGATACACCAAAAACAAAGGACAGGTGAGCCTTGGTGAACAGTGGTTTGGTTAACTGCCTCTGGCCAAAGTGCAGTTCACATATGTCCCAAGGACCCATGTTTGCATCCTGGGCCAGGGAGAATGAAGAAAAATACAATAAAAATAAATAAAATTATTAAAAAAATAAAACCCCCTAAAACAAAAGAACAAAGGTGCCCTGGTGGCCTAGAGGATAAAGCCACTGGATATAGTCCACATACATCTTAAGGATCTAGGTTGGAGACCTGGCCAGGGAGAAAATAATCAAGATAAGCAATTAAAATAAATAAATGTTTCTTTCCCCACTCTCTTCCTGTCTGCTTACTGACTTTCATTCCTGCCTGCACCTTTTCTTGAAAAACAAAACAAACAAAACATAAAGAACAAAAGCACTGCATACATGGTAGTTGTTAAATAGTTGTTGAATCTGAGACTGAGATTCAACAACTATCAACACCAATTCTCATTTTAATCTTAAGATAGAGATTGAGTATTTAGAGGTTACCTAGTGAGTATTTGTCGACCCAAACTAGATTAAAAGCATCATTTGGGCAATTGGTGCAGAAAGGATAGAAACATTGTTATAATATGTTACTGAGTTGATCCATTCTGGACTGAATCTAAGGAAAATCAATTAAATTTTTATATCTATGTAAAAGCTTATATTAAAGCGAGACTCCAATATGTTAACCTACCTCTAGTTCTATGTTTGATATCAGAATCAGTTTCTTTATCCTCTTTTTCCTCTTCATTAGCAGGAATGGCATCTAATTCACGGCAGAGAGAGCTACAAATAACAGAAAAAGAATTTTAAAGTTGGTCTGTGGTTAACATTACCCAGTGTATCACAGCTCATAAATCACACAAGAATTTCTGTAAAGAAAATTATGTGTCTAACTAAATTTGGGGTATTCTAAAAACCATAATCTCTTCTTAGTGTATTCCACACTTATTAATATATTAAGAATGGGAAATCAAGGTGTGCCCTGGTGGAGTAGCACATACATTCCAAGGAGCACAGTTTGTATCCCAGGGCCAGTGGGAAAAAAACCAAGATGAACAGGTAAATAAAATAAATAAATAAAATGCTTCTTCCTCCTCTCTCTTTTTTTTTTTTTTTTAAAAGAAATTTTATAGTAAACTTTTCATCTGCTAAAGTCAGCATTTCCCAAACTTATTTGAACTCAATCTTTTTCTTGCATACTAGGAGATGAAAAAATTGTGTTTTGTGGCACTCACTAGGAAACATTGTTCTACAGGGGATCTGCTTCACAACAGCTGCCTCTTTAGAAGGGATCTAATCAACTCTTTTTGAAATTCAGAACAACAATCACAAAAAATAAGGCATGATCAATGATCTGGAACATACCTTATTGTTGGAACAGTGAATGGATCAAACTGATCCACTTTCTGTAAATCAATAGGCACAGAAATGCGACCTGTAAGAACCAAAAGTTATAAATGATTACTGTGGAATAAAAATCATAGGTTGTTTCCTATGAGTTAATTTTGGCTAAAATTTTAATCTAACCCTAAGATCGATCTGTTAAGAACAATATTTAGAAATGTAAATTAAGAGTATTTTTATATTAACTGTACCTTTTATTTTTCTTTAAAATAAAACACCGAAAAATAGGTATAAATGACAGTTCAATTATTTACCTACTTGCTCTTAGAGCTTTTATTTCTTTCTTCTTAATCTCCTCTGTATTTAAGTTCAGAATGATCTCAAAATGTAATAAAATAGATGGGAAAAAAGCTGACCCTTGAATAACATAGGTTTGAATCATGAGGGTTAATTTATATGTGGATTTTTCAACTTCTCCTTTTCCTTCTCAGTTTATTCAATGCAAAGATGAGGATAAAGTCCTTTATGATGACCCACTTATAATTTTCTTAATAACATTTTCTTTTTTCTAGTTTCATTCTAAGAATACACTATATAATGTATGTAACAAGTATGTTAATTATTTTTTTTTTATCAGTAAGGCTATTAGTTTGGGGGAAATCAAAAGTTTTACTCTGGGGGAGTCAAAGGTGCACCCCTGTGGTTCAGGCAGCTAAGGTGCAGGCCACATAAAGCCTAGGACTAGGGTTTGTGACCTGGGGTCAAGGTGTTAGAAGTTTTCTTTGATTATTGACTACAGAGGGGTGGTGCTCATAACCTTTGTTTTTAGTCAGCTGTAGTTCATTTCATTAGTTTGGTTTATGCGCTAAGATCAAAACATCTATATGTTGGGAATTTTTAGAAAGAATTTTAGAAATAAAATAGGTAACTTTATCTTACCCTTTTACAATATTCATACCTGGACACCACATAAAATTCGTCATATCCCAGAAATAAGAAGAATCTAAAAAGTACTAGGTGATTAATAAGTAAAACAATTAAGGGAAGTGGGAGTTTGAAGACAAAGTACAAAGAGTGTAACTAATGGGAAAAGGATGATCAAAAGGCATACACTTATGGTGACTATTGACAGATAAATAAAAGTGTGATATATTTGTTTACAAACACACATGAATATTACACAGCCCTAAAAGCAATGAAATTCTGACATTTGCAACAACATGGATGGAACTAGAGGAGATTATACTAAGTGAAATAAGTCAAAAGGAGAAGACAAATGCTAGACGATCTCATTCATATGTAGAATATAAATAAAACAAAAGAACAGACAAAACAAAACCAACCCTTAGATACTGACAACAGAACTGATATATTACCAGAAGGGAAGCGGATGGGGTGTAGTGTGTTACTATATAATAATGAACAATGAACCTTTACATCTAAATATAAATATATGTGTATATATTTTTATATATCAAAATTACCTCAATAAAAATGAAATGTATATAGTTACGAACAAATTATTTACCCAAACTTTGAATATTAGAGTAAAAGGATACATACTGAAGCTTGAGAATGAAATATTAAGAAACAGTAAATTTATTATCAAAAGAAGCTAAAACCACAATTTTTTTTAAAAAATAGGTGCAGACAGGAATGAAGGTGAGCTGAGGCAGGTAGGAAAAGAGAGAAGGAAGAAGTACTTTATTTTACTTAGTTGTTCACATTGGTTGTTCTCCCAGGCCCTGGTCTTAAAGTGGGGACCTTGGGATGTCTGAGGACTATGCTGAACCTCTACTCCACTGGGGTGCGTTAAAATCACTAATTTGACAGGTCTGAAAACGTGCTCCTCAGTGAAGAGATAGGACTTGTCCTCAGTAGTTTAGGGTATTTTAGTAGGCTGTTAGGCCCTCAGGTCACTCCTCCAGTGGCAATGACCTTCCCTGGTTCTGTCTAGGTCTAGTGGGAAGTCAGGCAGTGACCTGAGGTGCTAGAGTCCCGGTAGGGGTCTGACAACTCTTTCACAAAGAGAGGATCCCTTTCTCTTTCCTATGCTTACTTCATCTCCTCCCTGACCATCCCCACCCACTAAGTATCATTTAACCAGTTCTTCCAGCTCTGGACTTTCAAGGTGTCTATTACTCAAGAAGAACAGATTCTACATGTTTCATACCCATTTTGTGAGATTTTTCTTCCATGTCTATATATATATATGAAAGGGCTATGTAATGTGTGGACTACAGAGTCATTTATAGATTATGAAACTAAGTAATCTGGGAGAATTAGTGTGTGAAAGATACTATTTTTTTAAAAAGGATAGGTACAGGTAGGAATGAAGGTGATTAGGCAGGCAGACAGGAAGAAAGAGAGAGGAGGAATAAGCATTTCTTTCTTTTATTTAGTTGTTCATCTTAGTTGTTATCCTCAGCCTCAGGTCACAAACCCAGGTCCTTGGAATGTATGTGGACTATGCTCATCAGAGGCCTGGAGACTAAACCACTAAGTCCCCAGGGTGTGCCATGACAGATACATTTCTAAGTATTTTACACTTTAGATCTTCACAATAATCGATATAGGTACATACTACTATTATTACTTTTTTGGTCTTTTATTTGTGTGTGGGAGTTGGGGGGCATGTAGGAACTATTATTATTCTCCATCTTACAGATGAGAAAACCCAGGCATAAGCAAATACATTGTCTAACAACCCAGAGAGTGGCCGAGTGAATTCTTGATACTGAAAAAAACAACTATATATTTCTCTGTTCTATCCCTTGGTTGGATGGAAAAAAGTTTATGACAGTATAGCCAATTATGTATTTATTTAAAAGTTGGTTTTAGTTCATTAAATCTTATTAAAGAGAAATGTTAAAGAGGAAAGTTGAATTATTGAAAAAGACCCAAGAAAGACAGCATAGTGGAAAAAGGACAGAATTTTGAGTTTTAAGAACTGAACTCTGTCCCTAGCTCTGACACAATTTATTTTATGATTGTGGACAAGTCACTTTAACTTTTAGGCCATTGTTTTCTTATCTTTACAATGAGAGCTATTGTCCTGTGACTTCTAAATTCTTCTCCAACTCAAATTCTAACAATGAACCTCAAAAACCCACTGACAATTATTTACATAGTGGAAGCTCATCTGGTAGCTACGAATCAATAATAAAAAATGAGTAAATTTAGGAATTAGCTGAGAGAACAATTCTAACATTTCAGACATCATGTGTTATTCACATGATGGAAATGCTTGCTAAAACAAAGAATAAATTTCATTTTTCTTTTAGTTTTCCTTATTTTCTTTACATTGTACCTGTTTTTGGATGAACACTAAAAGGGCTCTTCAGTAAATGATTGATTCCTTTGCTAACATTGATGTCCAACCGTGGAAAACAGTAGTGGAGCATGATCTCCCACTCAAGCCGGTGTTCACATTTGTCATTTTTGATGTTAGTCTAAAAGCAGATGCAA
This sequence comes from Solenodon paradoxus, assembly GCA_004363575.1. Lineage (NCBI taxonomy): Eukaryota > Metazoa > Chordata > Mammalia > Eulipotyphla > Solenodontidae > Solenodon > Solenodon paradoxus. The sequence goes on from RJWH01002928.1 coordinate 21,837, forward strand.
GTCTAGCATGAAGATCAGTAGGAATTTTAAAGGATTTCTTTAAAAGTGGTTAGAAAATGATCTTCAACCATCTTTAATTTACTTAGCAAAAAAAAAAAAAAAAGAAATTCAGAATTACATTATTCTATTTGCAACACAGACTTCAGTGACTATACCTGACATTTTTGGACTACTCTCTTCAAGTCCTCCCAACGTTGAAGTGAACTGTGACGCTTTTGGAAGTTTTGTCGAAGTTCATCATGAATTGGTGATGGGTCATTAAGGAACAAACTCAATTAGGGCATGCCAATGAACAATGTATTTTCAGTATATATTACTACAATGCTATCTAAAGCTTATAGAAAAAGTAGTTAATCATTTCTCAAATGAAAATATGAAATATGTATTCTCAAAAAAAAATTTTCTTGTAAGAGACAGAAAGAATGCCAAAAATGGTAAGATTTAATGTAAAAGCTTTCCCTGGGTCTGGTTATATTTTGACTAAATGACTCAGTATTCTTTAAATAACCATTAATTCTAGGAGGATCAACTTCAAAATGTATTTATGAAATTAATTATGGTATTTGAGAAAAGAGATATAAAATGCAGAAATACAGATGTCTTATGAAAAAGATTAAATTTATAAGAATATGAGACTATGGAAGTAGAACATAATTATAAAATAGATCAATACAACTAACAATAGAAATGGTCTTGGGAAAGGATATTTTCAGGAACAAGGGATAAAATCTTATCCCAGTTTTCCTTATTTTCAAGAATATCTTGACCAACCAAGGCATAATCTTCAAAGTATACCTTTATTATGTCTAAGGATTTTCTGTAGGAATAACATGAAAGTCTCATCACCATTATCAACATATATGCCATAGTTTTTGTTGCCATTTAGGAGGCTAGTACTTATATTCACTGAATTTCTAGAACTTAGGTAAAAATGGGACACACTAAGGGTAAAGAACCTAGTTAGCATAGTACCTAGTTTAGAATAGACAGCGAAGAAATATTGATTTCTTAAGCTTTACAACTTAGAAGGTTAGTAGCATCATAAATATGTAACAAGGGTAGAAAGGAACCAAGTCAGGACAACATATTACATCAACAGTAGGCTATCACAGTTTCTACTCTGAATTACATGCTTTAACATTTCAATAATCATATAGTATTTAGTAATTTTTCAAATAGGTTTGATATCTATTAATTTACATCTTTGCTACAATTCTGTGGAATAAGAAAGCAGATGTTGCTCTCCCCATCATACAGGTAAAGAAACAGAGGCTTCAATATTTTCACAAGGTCCTAGTAAATGGAAGAATAGGGATTCTTACTTCTAATGCAAAACTCTTTCCTCTATCCTAGAGCAGTATCAAATTCAGTGGGTTTTGTAATTAGGCAGACCATGACATGAATCCTGAATTTAACAATTACTTGTGTGATGCCACACAAATTATATTAACTCTCTGAATCTCACTTTCCTCCTCTGTAAGTGAAGATATCACCATGTCCCTCATGAGGTTGTTGTGAAGATCAATGAGAATATTTGTAAAGCACTTATCATGAATACTGCAGCAAAAAATAGACACTCAATTAACTCTAGCTACTTATAAAATGTTACCCTAGCAGAGATTATTGATAAAAAGGTAATTCTAAAAGAACTTTCAGGTAAATCAGACATAGCTTAAACTGCATGGAGTCTTTTCCAACAGACCTGATAAAAGGGTGAATTTTTTCAGGTAGGTGAACTTTTTTCTTAACATCTTGACCACCCTGAAAAATAAACCATTAAAAAACAACTTCATGATATTATCTAACATAAATGAAGTAATTAAAAAACTAATGTTATAAAGATAGGTTAAATTGTCAACTATAAAAACATGGTATTATTTTATAGTCTCAATACCTATAACTTTCTGGGTTATGTATACTGGACATAATTGAACTAGAACAAATATTCCTTTTTACAAAGGAGGATACTTACAGCACAATATGAACTATCTTAAGAAATGAAGGTATAGAACGTGCCCCTGCAGCTCAGTTGGGTAAGGGCTATGAAACCCATGGACCTGAATTTCATGATGGTAGGCTGGGGAAGTCAGGGAGAAACAACCAAAACTGTAGGTACTATGATTTTAATTGATCATCTGGAATACAGATGCTGTAAGACAGTTTAATTTTGTAATTGAGTATATCAGACTTGATAATAGCTAACAAAGGAATGCAAATTGTCTTAAAGAAGACCTTACCTTTACAAGACTTAAATACTCAACTATCCCAGAACGCACTGAGGAGGACAGTTTTCTAACGGATTCATCACAGACCCAACAATGAACACCTCTCCTTCCAGAATACACCCAAAGACGATGCTTAAATCCAAAGTCCTCTGAGGAGGGGAGAAATAATAGGTTTTAAAACAAATCTATAAACTCCTGGTTCTTGCTTACTTCCTTAGTTTCATTTTTTCCCCTTTTATCTCTATTAATCCACACCTGTCCATACTATTTATAGTTTCCTGTGTTCCTCCTGGTCTTTCCTTTAAGAGTTCACCTGTTTTGATCCTCTGCCAAGAATTCCTTCATGCCCAGTGCTTCCAGTTCTCTCCCTGACCAAGTGCCATTTATCTTTAAAGACCCAGCCTAGATATTAAGGGTAATACATATAAGGTGTTTAGAACAGTGCCTGGCACACAATAACTTCCCTATGTGAGTTAGTTATTATCATCATTATCATCCTTACAATCATCTCACCTAGAAGGCCTCTTCTGACCGAACCTCTTCCCACTCCTGGATGTTCTACTGCTGTTCTAGATCCCTGAACACCCTGTACATCTTTCTTAAGATAAATATTATCATCAATTTTATTTGCCCTAGACTGTATAACCAACTTGAGGTAAGGATTATTATCTTTCTTATTTCGCTCATCTAGGATATACCTTGCTCAACAGAAGGTTAAATTGGGGAAAATCTCACTGGTTTGATCAACAGTTTTACTAGACTTTTAACTACAACTTACTCTTATTTTCCTATGTTTCAAGGAAACATGATAGAAATTTATGAGATGTGATTATAAAATGGTACGGATCGACTGATAGTCAGAGGAAAAGATTCTTGTATTTGATTCCATTTGGGGACTGCTGATACTTGCCCTTTAGTGCTCTGTCGATGATGCGTATAGCCATCGTCATAAGGGTCCAACACTTGGAACATATGTCTGCAGAACTGGAGCAGAGTCATCAGTACTTACTACCAGTGATATCACCTACCCCACCAGTAAGGGAGTGGTACTTACCTACAACATCTCCTCACATCGTCATAGTCTGTCATGTCAATGTCAAAAACTAGTTCTTTTTCCTGAGCCTGGAAAGCTCCCAGCTTCACTGTATTGTGTTGACTGGGCTACAAGTACAAGATACCAGTCAGTTTCTGTAAGAGCTACCATGCTGCCAAACGTGCTTATTTTCTAGCCACACAGAAAAAGTGGCCTAAGAGAAGCAAAGAAACCATGTATGTCAAATCTGTGTCAAATTAAATCCAGTAATTTGGATCCTACACATTCAGGATTGATGAGAACCAGTTTCATCTACTTAATTTTTAATGTTCATCTCTTTAACATAGGGTTTGATAAATACCTATTAACATAAATGTTTCTTACTCAATTCTTTATTCTTTCCTTTACCCTGGACCCTGGGTCCATAGTTTTTATAGCCTGTACCTTAACCACAGGGTGTGTGTGTGTATCATTGTGTTTCTGCCTCCACCTCTCCCCTTCCAGCACTGGGTATTGAACCCAGGTCCATGATATTCATAGCCTGTGCCTTAGCCACCTGAGCTATAGTAGGGTGACTGTCCCAGTTCTAATGATATATAATTGTCATGCAACTATGTATAATAAATCTTACAGAAATCAACAGAAATCATAATCAAGCTATTTTTAGTTATTTCATAAGAAAAAGTACGAATTATACAAATGATGAGTCACAACCATATGGCTCAGGCTAATGTGCTGATCAAATAAAGCCCAAGGATCCAGGTTTGTGACCCAGAGTTTGAAGGGAAAAAACAAACAAACCAGCACAAGTGTACGATTCTGGGTGCAACCTTGTGGCTCAGTGGCTGAGGCAGCTAAGGTGTAGACCATGTAAAGCCCAAAGACTTGAGTTTGTGATCTGAGACAGGGGTAAAAATGAAAAATACAATTATACAAATAATTAATTCCCTATTGCAAGGAATTTTGACTTTTAATTACTGTACAATTAGTATGAACTGAGTCTTTGTAAGTAGCTTCCTTTAGGCTATGGTCTGCCAGGTAAAGAAGGAGAACTGAATGAAGATACTTTCTTCCCTTCAAATCTGCACAAAACTGATAGTAAATTTTTTTTTTAAAAAAGAAATGCATACTTTTTAAAAAAGAACCAAAAAGGAGGCAATACCGTCATATTTTTATAAGGAAATCTATAAAAGCTAATCTTTTTTTTTTTTTTTTTAAAGGAAAGGTGCAGGCAGGAATGAAGGCAGACAGGCAACAGGCAGAAAGGCAGAGAGGACGAAGAATCATTTTATTTATTAAATCATTCATTTTAGCTGTTTCCCATGGCCCCAGGGCCAGGAATCCAGGTCCTTGGACTGTATATGAACTGCTTTCTAAGCACCAGCCTAACACTGGAGCCACCAGGGTGCCTCAAAAGCTCTCAGCAAGGAGAGATAGGAAGCAACTCAATTTATACCACAGAATCCAAATGTTTCAGGAATAGGTGACAATGGATATTTCTAGAGAGAGTAAGTATGTGTTGGGTGGTGAACTGAGATTAAAAACAATATGTGAGGTGGGCCCCGGTAGCCCAGTGGTTTAGTCCACTGCAGTGCAGTCCACATAAATCCCAAGTTCCTGGTTCATGACCCTAGCCAGGGAAACAACCAAGAAGTACAACTAAAATAAAATAAAAAAAGAAAAATGAAAATGCTTCTTCCTGTCTACTTGCCTTCATTCCTGCTTGTACCTTTAAAAAAAAATTAAAAGTCTAATTAATAGAACTACTTGATCTTATAAACTCTATACATTGATAATGGATGAAAACCACACACAGAAACCAAAAAGAAAAAAGGTCTATAGATGTCTTGGCTTGTCTCAATTAAAAAAATGAGTTTGTACTCAAGTTTGAAAATAACACTCTGGCCTTTCTTTAGAGACTTGTTTTTTTTTTTTTTTTTTTTAAGAGGTGGAAGGACAGGAGGAAGGAAGGGGAGAACGAAGCACTTTTGTTTATTTATTTTGTGTGTTTCTCTGGTCCTGGATCAAGAATTGGGTCCTTGGTCTATGCCCTAGTCACCTGCTTAGTGAGTCATCAGGGTATGTCTGATATTTCAGTTTTAATCTCCACTTCTAAAGAGGAATATACTTATTACTCCAATGTATTTTTCCTGCCTGACTTTTCTTCTCCCCTTACCATGGAATTTAGTCAGAAAACCTGGGTTCAGTTCACAGTTCTAACATTTGCATGACCTTTGAGAAATCATTTAATTTCTCAGGACCTGATTTTTGTACAAATGATGAAGATTAATAAAAGACAAAACAAAACAAAAAGTTAAACAATATTATGAAAAAGCTATGTGCATTTCCCAATCCCCTACCCTCCATATATTTATTTTTAAGGAAAGGAAGGACAATTTTGGTATGTTCATTCATTCAATGAATATTTATGGTATACTCTCTCTGCAGGTACTATTCTAGTTACTAGGATATATCAGTGCCAGGGGTAGGTGGGATGGCAGACTTCAGAAGGCCTGAGTAAGGACTTGATGAAGGTGAGGAAATGAGCAAGAAGATATATATGGGGAAATGGTTTTGAGGCAGTGGAAATCACTTGAGCAAGGGCCAGTGTACCAGTAGTGAAGTGAATGAGGAGGGAAGAGGGGCTTTTAGCCTGAATGAAATGGGCAGCCACTGGAGAATGCTTTGGAGCAGAGGAATCACAGAATCTGACTTGTTTTAAAGGGATCACTCTGGCCGCTGTGTTGAGAATAGAGTAGCGTCTAAAGGAACAAACTATTAGAGAGTGTCACAGCAATTCAGATGAGATGATGTGGACACTGGGAGCATGGCTGGATTTTAGATATTATTGTGGTAGAGGCAAAGATAGTTTCTAGTGGAAGGGTGACAGGATTATGACAGAAAAAGGAATCAAGAATCATGCCAGTGCTGGCAGAGAATGCAGTTTTCAAATTCCCTCCTGTAAACCATATTGACTTTCTCATTTAGTCTTTTAGCCAGATAATTTCTTCAGACCTTGTGAGAATACAACCAATTCACTTCCAAATGATTTTTAGTTGATAATATACAGTATTAAAGAACAAAATATATTACAGGTGGACCCATGTGGCTCAGGCAGTTCAGATGCAGGGCATGTGAAAGACCTGGGTTCAAGACTTGGGGTCAAGGATTAAAAAAAATTACAGCCTACTTGCAAAACAGTTAAAGTGTGGCTATTCAACTAGAATAAATTCTAAACATTTTATCTCAAAACGCTGGGGCGGCAATTCATTCTTGCTCTAAAAATCAAATCAACAAAATACATAAGAAAACAATTTCTTACTCGGTGGGAGTATACGGCGCCTATATCAATCTTGTATGGATTCATTTTCTGCATCTCCTTTTCCAGGTCACTCTGGTTGTTGAAGGATTGGTAGCGAATGTAAATATCATCTTTCAATGTGAATGAAAACTCACGATGTTGAAAGTAATTTTTTATCACTGCAAAATAAATGTACATTTATAAGTCAATTTAGTACTTTATTCATCTCAGGGCACTCTAAAACTAACCAATGAGAAGGGCCTTTTAATGAGCCTTCTGTGCGCAACACAGAAAAAGAAAAAAAAGATCTAGAACCCAATTTGAAGGTACTTAATATTCCGCATCTGACAAGGAAAAGAAAAAAATGAGGGGAAAAAAACCTATGTATTTTAAATATATAATGCCGCATCCCTCCTCCTCTCTGGACCCTATATATGCTCCGTCTCTGATGCACATCTCGCCTCTGCCGCTTTATTCTATGACCCAGTAACTCCCTAGGTTTAGACACCGCGACAGTTAAACCCGCCTCTGAACGTAGCGTCTGACCGCGTAGAGTAGAGCAGCGGCTATTCCTTACACGGTGCGGTTGTCCGCTAGTCATTATATCTTCTCTTGACCCTTTTATACCTCAAAGGTAGTGGGGAAGACTCGAGAGAATGCTTGAAGGCGCTCGGCAAAAATGCCTGGCGCATAGAAACCACTTCATGCTATCATTCCAATGCTACCCTCCCACCTCGCTCCCCGCCTCCATCACCTCCGCCATAGTTGAGCCAGCGGTAGTACTGGGAGTAGGGAAAGAGCCTTCGGTAATACAGCTTAAGCAGTTCGGGCAACTCGGTAGGATCGAACGTCTCCATTAGAGAACTGAACGCCAGCAAGACTGCCGCAAAAATTGGCGGGAATAGCACAATCCAAGCACCCTCCACTGCGCAGGCGCATCGTGACCGCCTCCCGCCGTCCTCCGAGCCCGTCGGGAAGTGTAGTTCCCACTGCGTGTGATGGCCCGGGCGTGGGAGGTGCTCCTGCGGTCCGCGCCTCTCCCCCACGCCCAACTCTCTGCTCGGGAGGGCAGGAGGCCACGCCCACTCCAGGAAGACCTTGGGCGGAAAGGGAAATAAATCCTTGCGCGGAAAGGGAAATAAATCCTTGCGCTTACTGATTTAGTGTATAAAGTAAAAAAGGTGTTTTTCGCTAACTTTGTTTTCAAAGCATTACATTAAAATAATGTAACCGATACCTTTTAAAGAGGGTTTGAAGATTGTTTATTTATAGAAGTATTAGGTCCAATATGTGAAAATAAAGACCAAGAGAAAAGTGAAGACTATTCACAGTTCTCTATCGCAGGGAATTAGCCTTCCCAGAGAAAAGCTTTGGGAGTGGAGAGTGGGAAGAAAAAGGACTTTCTTTTTTTCAGGTGGACTCTGATTGGAGGCTGTTGGTACAGGAAGTGCTAACTAGAAGCAGGTCATACTATGTGATTGGTTAGGGGTAAATATTTTGGTTTTTCTCTGATTGGTCTTAAACTGGAAATGGCTGGTGTGCCCTGGTGGAGTAGAGGTTGGGCACAGTCCACATACATCCCTACGTCCCAGGTTTGCGTCCAGGGGGACAACCAAGGTGAACTATTAAATAAAATAGATAAAGTACTTCTTCCTTCTCTCTTTGCTTGCCTCTCTCTCCTTGCCTTAATTCCTGCCTGAACTTTTTCTTAAAAAAAAAATGAAAATGGGGTAAAAAAATTAGAAGCTTTCAGTTATTAATAAAATCATGGACATTTTATTATAGGAGTTATTGTTTGACTTTCTGAACCAGACTAGACAGTCGTCTGACTTCCTACAAGTCTGACTTAGTTCAGGCTGGCTTTTCTGGGCTGGAGTAGACTAGAGGGTGAGTTTCCTGGCAAGGTTGCTGCATGTTGTGGGGCATAATTCTGTTTTTATATATGGTCTGGTCATTGTTTGCATATACAGTCTCTTAAATAGAATACCCAGGAATACTAAAATATGAAATACAGGGAGTTTGGAGAGTCATGGAGAGCTTTACAAGTATGAAAGCTATTAACACCGCAGAGCTATCAATCAGACTTACCAGCTAAAGATACGTTTCATTGCAAAGGAGGACTGGGACTTGTGTCACTTGTAGATGATTATTTTCGTGAATTTTTATATAATATAGGCAAGAAAGCAGATAATAGTCTCTAATGAGTTATTATTAGCCTACTCTTAAAAAATAATCATGATCCTTCAACTCTTATAAAGTACTTAAAATAGGGGGAAAAAAAAGGACTGTGCAGAATATTCCTGACTTTCTGTACAAATTTTAGTTTTTCACAATTTTTTTGCATCCTGTCTTGGGTAGGGTGAATTTCAATGCTGGAAAGGTTTTCACTTAATAATATTAACAAGAATGCTTTGCAGTGTTCTTTTCTGAATCACATCCTCTTAGCCCCATTAAAAAAAATAGTTCAATGTATTTTAATAGCAATTTTACAGAAATATCACAGAAGACAGACTACATTAAAAGCATGTACTTGCATGTAGGACAACTCAGAAAAGTATAGTGAATGAATGGAATCTATGACAAAAATGCTACGAACATTTAGTTGTCTTCAATAAGAAATTTACTTGCTTAAATCCAAATGCCGCCACTGTCCAGAAAAATTTAACGGATTTGCTTATAATTTTTAAAAAGTTGAACTTCTGAAACTTGTTCGCTGAGACATTTTGACTTGCATTAATGCTTTATGGCCCTACATTTATATTAAACATTCACATATAAATAAAAAGTTGAAAAATTGCCAATATCTGATTTTTGTCCCATTGTTTTTCACCTGCAATCATATACTTAGGTATATTTTGACACCATGGGAAAAAAAAAATCTAACATTCAGAACTATCAATAACAGGAAGAAGAAAAAAAAAATTTTTTCTTGAGAATGACGTTTCCCATCATAGTGAATTCTTAAGCACGTTCTCCTGTGTGGCCTGCTTGGATGTCTTTGTCATAATTGTTACACGTTGCGCATGGATAGCACACAGGTTAGTGTCTTCAGAAAGCCCAACCAGATAGGCCTCACTGGCCTCCTGCAAAGCAGCAATAGCTGTGCTCCTGAAGTGCAGATCTGTTTTGAAGCCGTGAGGTTTTTTTCCCAGCAGGCGATGAGTGGGAAGTTAGCGATTTAGAAGTTCAGTGGACTTTCATTTTTTAAGGAAAGGTGCAGGTAGGAATGAAGGTGAGTAGCAGGCAGAAGCAGGCAGGCAGAGAGAAGAGGAGGAAGAAACATTTTAATTTTATTTTGTTTAGTTGTTTATCTTGGTTGTTTCTCCCTCCCAGGGTCATGAACATGGGATGTTGAGAGGTATATGGGCTGCTCTGTGGTGGAATAAATCTCCAGGCCACCCGGGGCGCCTGGACTTCTGATCAGATCCAATTTCAAGGAATGCCAGTCCTGAGCCTGTAACAAGGTTTCTTCAACCCTCCAGTAGAGGGCGCACTCTTACAAACAGCTCTGGTAGCCTAGTTCTTCCTTGTTTCACCACCCGTAGATTTGCGGGCATTCTGCTTTTTCGGAGTCATAGCATGAGACCTCCATATTTACCCCCTTTCTCACTTGGCTGGAGTTTTCCAAGCTAGAGGCAGTGCTGGGTTAGAGAGTGACAACGGCACAGCTGTGGCTGGGACTATCCTGCCACAACCCCCTCTTCCCGCACCCGACTTTTTAATACAGGTTTCTCAGCTTTCTTGTTGCTGCCTTTAGGAACTGACTTCTCTAAGAAGGCCAGCGCCTTTGGAGCTAAGTCCTAAGGAGAGACGGAAAAGGGAGTTATTATTTATTGAGTTTCTATGGTGAGCTTAATGTATTTGACATTAGTTTTCTCATTAGGAAAAAGGAATAATAATAGCTAACATTTACATAGTCTTTTCTGTCATGTAATATTTCAAGAATTTATTCCTCAAGGAACTGTAGGTACTCAGATGAGGAAATATGCTGACAGTTTAAGTAATATGTCCAAGATTTCACAGTTAGTAAGCAGGAAAACTAGACAGGCTGCCTCGCATCTGTGCGATTATTCCCTAAGATACATGCTATGTCTATACAAGGGATTGTTGTAAGGTTAAATGAGATAAAGCAAGGAGACAAAATCTGGACAATTAACAGTTCAGGATCACTCAGTGTGAGAAAGCTGTAAGTGCTGTGGTTAGAGGCTTGTATTCCAAGTGCCACTGGGGGGCAGTATTGTCATTTCGTTTTCCTTTGTGAATTTCAAACCTTGTGTTATCTACCATCCTCTTTATAATCCATTACTCTGCTATGATCCTCTTTAAGTATCTGTCAACTCTAGGTCTCTCTTCTCAAGTTCTTTGCAGACTTAGACACCTCATGGACTGTTCTTCCATTTCAATTCCTGCTGCTATTCTGAATGTTTTTAGCATGTAAGAGGATGATCTATTCAGCAAAGACATGGTTCCTTAGTTCTTTAACTCATTAATTTATTCCACAAATAGTTAATACACATTTGTGTTGGGCATTTAGCTAGGAACTGAAGAGTAGAAAATATGGCATGAATTCTACTTCTGAGAAGGTCTGGTAGGGGCAATAGACACCAATCAAAAAGTGCAGTGAAGGGAATAACATAATAGAAAAGTGTAATGAACAGGAAAGGAAGCAGAAGAACAAGAGAGAGAGGGATTTCATAGGAACCAGAATGTACTTGTAATCCAGCTGTTTATTTGCATCATCAATATCCTTAAGATTTGGATAATGCTGATACAGGGAGAACAGGCACAAAATTGTAATGGCATCTTATCTTCAGGAAACTGCCAATAATTCCATATGGTTAGAGTTGACTTTAAAGGAAGACACAGTGAGCAGTGGGGCTAAGAGGCAAGCAAGCCATGTCCACAGCATTGCATACCCATCTAAGGAATGTGCAAATAAAAATGTTTTCTTTCCCATTTTTACTCAATTTCGGTTATTGTTCAAGTAAAATATTGATTATATCAATATACTCAACTGTGGGACCAAATAACTTCCCCCAAACTGATCAGGTAACAAGTTCGAAGAAGCTAGTAGACTTCAGTTGAGGAAATAACCATACCTTCCCTCAAACTAAAGAAGCTTTTTTCTGTCTCCTTTGGCATGTGTTATCTTATGACTTAGCTAAGTGAAAACAGTGATGCAAGAGTACTGGCGGCATAAACCTCAGGGCCTTTTTCCTTCTAAAAGTTAAGCAAAAATGATTATCTTTGAGAGTACAGAGAGGAATAGGTCACAAGTTCCAGGAACTAAATTTGGATTAAAAACCTGGAAGACGACGGTCAGTGGTCATGAGCCGGCACTTTTCAAAATGGGGTCGAGTCATTCTATTCCATATATTTGATAACAAGTCTTATTGAAACAAGTGAATAGAAAATTAGAAGTACTCTTGTGCTAGTTACTTTCCTCAAGATAAGAGAATATGTTCTGTTGACATAGGAGAATAATAGAGACTTTCTGATGGGACCATATTCAATTATCACAGGTTCTGTCTTGTTTTCATAAACTGCTGAAAAGTAACAAAGAACCACTCATTGTTTAATGCCAAAGTTTTAGTTGAACTTCATAGTAATATTTCTTTTAACCACAAAGCAAACGATGACCACAATGCAAAGCTAATAAAATATGTATAAATAGTGCATAGAAATTGTTCTCTATCTAGCTATCTATCTATCTATCTATCTATCTATCTATCTGTGGGTTTGATATATTAAATTAAAAGTTTTTACCTAAGCTGTAAATTAACCTGCCAGACTTTTGTTAAGTAACCTGCCAATATACATACTATATAGGTTCTCTTGTTAGTCATAAAGTATATAATCTTTGAATCTAGATTTCTCTGTGAGGACTGATTAAATGAAAGGATGGCAGATTCAAATCAAAACATATCAAGACATTTCTCTATGGGAATTTGGGTTTGTCTGAAGACAATGAGAAGCCTTAGGAGGCTTTTAAACAGGGGAGAAACATAATCAAAATGTGTTTTAGAAATAAACCCTAGAACCCAGGAGAGAAAGCAGTCAGAGGTAGGAGATAGTTGCTGGAATCCCGAAATACTTATTGCCTGAACTAAGGCAGTAACGTGGAGATAAAGGGAGCAATGTGACATAAGGCATTAATATAAAATGCATGTGGGGGATGAAGCAGTGATCTAGCATGATTTTCCAGGTTTCAGACTTTGGTGACTAGATGGACGTGGGTTGCCTGGCACCTACTAGGCACTCATTAAATTTGTTAGATGTTTAAAGGAAGAGGATCAGATGGCTGCAAATGATCATTATTTCAACTTTAAAATTTGAGTCTGAGTTTCAGTTGTGATACCTCCTAAGCACCCTGTGCTTTTCTTTCATAGCCCTTACCATAATGTGTAATAATGTACTTATTTGTAGGACTATATAGTTAACGTCTGTTTTCCTTAGGAAGACCATAAATTCAAGTTTCAAATATCACGTCACTTTCACACACCTCTGTTATGTCCAGTAGCTAGTATAGGGTCTTTCATGAACTAGAGACTCTGTGACTATGGAATGAATGCATGAACCCAGGTGGAAGATGTCCAGCAGGCATTTGGATATGAGTTGCTGGCTCTCAGGACAGGTGTGGACTGAAGGCAGAGATTTGTAAGTTATTAGTACTTGGATCAGAGTTGAAGCTGATGATAATTGAGGTTGTGAAACAAGGAGAAAGTATACAGTGAGACAAGAAGAAGGGCCAGGAGACAACTCTTAAGACTGTATCTGTACACAAATTGGGTGGAGGAGCCAGCAAAGGACAATGAGAATGAATAGGAAGAGCAGCAGAAGGGGAGCTAGGAGAGAAGCCAAAAGAGGAGAGGGTTGCAAAAGGGTAATCATGGTCAATTCAGAGGAAAACGGGAAAGAGCTCATCAGAGTTGGCAACCAGGGCGTCATGATGATCTTTGCCGGATGTGTTTCATGGCGTGATCTGGGCGGAAGGCAGATTTCAGGGGTCAGCAGAGTCAGTGGGAGATCCCTCTTCCTGTTTTTCTGATCTTGTTTTCAGTGACCACCATCATCAACCCTATAGCCCAAGATAAGAACCTTGGTGTTATTTAGAAACTTCTTCCCCACACCCACGCCTGCATGATCAGTGAGCCCCATCCATTTCAGTTCTAAGTGTCTCTAGAATATGCCCTCTCCTCTCTATCCCCATTACTGCCTGAGTTCAGTTTCTTAGTATCTCTAGTTTAAATTGTTGTAATTGACCCCTAAATGGTCTCCCCATTTCCAGTCTTTGTTACCTTTTTCATTGTTGTCGGGATATCTCTGAGATACTGTTTGTGGTTTTTCAGAGGTTCCCCAAACTCATTCCCGACAGGTTGCTGCCACTCTTTTGAGCTTCCTATTCTATCGGCTCATCAGAACTTGCATTTCAGTTCAGTTATATAAAACCGTCTACAAATGTCTGTACTCTTTCATGCTTCTGTGCCTTTGTGTCTGCTGTTCCCAATGCCTGAAATGCCATTTTCTGTTAGCCAGTTTCTTCTGATTCTTCACCTTCATCTTTTGTGAAGACTTTGCTCTTTTTTCAGAGTTAGACCTTCCTGTTTCTCCTCTTCAAAAAATCACAGGATAAAATAACAAATGTCTTAGTACCCTTTTTCTTATATTTGACAATTCCTTTTTAAAGAGAGCGAGGAAGGAAAGGAGAGGAGAAAGAAATATTTAAGAGCAGAAGGAAGGAAGACCTTTATTTAGTTCTTTGTTTTGTTTTTTCACCCTGGCCCTGGGTCTTGAACCTGCATTCTTGGGCTTTATGTGACTCGCATAACAGCATCTCAGTGCTCTGAAACACAAGGGTGCACCTGAGTTTTTTTTAATACATTTTAAAAAATTGAGGTAAAGTTGATTTATAAAATACTATGTTTAGATGAGCAAGTTTACTCCATCAAATACATGATAACACATTACGCCTATCACCAAATTTCTAATAGTCTTGAGCCACTGTCCATTGGACACCCATTGTCTTTTGTTCCAACCCCTTTAGCTCCATTCCCCTCTGGTAACCTCTGTTCTGTTGTCAGTTTCCAAGGGTTAGTTTTTATCTTTTCTGTTAGTTTGATTTGTTTCTTTATAGTCCACGTATTAGTGGCATCATCTGGTAGTTGTTTCTCTTTTTCTGACTTATTTTACTTAACATAATCCCCTCGAGTTCCATCCATATTGTCAAAAATGTCTGGATTTCATCTTTTTAAGGGCTGTGCAGTATGCCATTGTGTACACATACTTTAATCTTCTTCATCTATTCATCTGTTTTTGGGCACTTAGGTAGTTTCCAATTGTTGGCTATTATACATAGTGCAACAATAAACATGGGGACGTATATAGCTCCGTGAATTAGTGTTTTTGTGTTTTTTGGGTGCATACCCTCAAGTGGGATCATATGGAATTCCCATTCTCAATTTTTGAGGAATCTCCATACTTCTTTCCATAATAGTTCACTGGTTTGCACTCCCACTAGCAATGTAAAAGTTTCCTTTTTCTCCACATCCTTGCCCAATATTCGTTGTTTTTAGCCTTTTGGATACTAGCTATTCTCATAGGTATGAGAAGAGAGCTCATTGTTTTGATCTGCATTTGCCTGAAAACAAGAGAGGAGGTATGTGCCTTTTGGCTTATCTGTATGTCTTCTTTGGAGAAATGTCTCATTAGATCTCCTGCCCAGTTTTTGATTGGGTTTTGTTCTGTTGTGTTTTATGAGTTCTTTATATGTTTTGGATTAAGCCCTTGTCAGATGTATGATATATAAATATTTTCTCCTAATCAGTAGGAGGTCTTTTCATTTTGGTGATAGTTTCTTTCACTGTGCAGAATCTGATGTAGTCTCATTTGTTTTATTTATTTATTTTTCTTTCCCTTGCCACTGGAGTTGAGTCCCTAAAGACCTATCTAAGGCTGATGCCATGGAATGTATTACCTATGTTTTATTCTTTTACTTATTTTTTTTTAAAAGAAAGGGGCTGCAGGAATGAAGGTGAGTGGAGGCAGGCAGGAAGAGACAGAAGGAAGAAGCACTTTGTTCATGTTATTTAGTTGTTCATCTTGGTTGTTCCTGCTGGTTTTGGGACATGAACCTGGGACCCTGGGATGTTTGTGGACTATGCCCAATGCCTACTCCACCAGGGTGTGCCACCTATGTTTTCTTTTAGCTATTTTATGGTTTCTGACCTGAGATCCAAATATCTAATCCATTTTGAGTTAATTAGTGTCTGGTATTAGAGACTGGTCTAGATTAATTATTTAACATGATTGCCAGGTTTCTCAACCCCATTTATTGAAAAGACTTTTTCTCCATTGTATATTCTTGGCTCTTTCATTGTAAATTAATTGGTCATATACGAATGTATTCTTGTGATTCAGTTCTGTTCCACCAACCTCCATAGCTCCTTTTATTCCAGTATCATACAGTTTTGATCACTTTGTATTATAATTGAAGATCTGGGAGCGTGGTTCCTTTTTTAAAAGGAAATGTGCAGGCAGGAATGAAGACGAGTAGACAGGCAGGGAGAGAGAAGAGGAGGAAACATTTATTTATTTTATTTAGTTGTTCATCTTGGTTTTTCCCTGGCCCTGGGCCTCATACCTGGTTCCCTGGGATGTATTTGTACTATGACCCATGGCCTTATCTGCTAGGCCACCAGGGCATAACACATCTTTGTTGTTTTTTCTCATAATTGCTTTGACTATTTGGGGCTTTTTGTGATTCCATACCAAGTTAAAGATGTTTTTGTTCTATTTCCTTGAAAAATACCAGAGGAATTTTGTTGGGGACTGCAGTATATTTGTATTTTATTTTAGGTAATATGGTTATTTTATGAATTTTCATTCTTCCCAGCCATGAGAATGGCATATCTTTCCATCTCTTTGTATCTTTCTCTATTTCTTTTGATGACATCTTGTAGTTTTCACGATACAGGTCTTTCATTGACTTTATTAAATATAATCTAAGGTATTTAATTATTTTTCTATTGTTAATGGGATAGTTTTCTTAATTTCAGTCTCTTCCATCCCACTGTTTGTATATAAAAATGCAACAGCTTTTTATAACATGATAATTTTATAATTATTTCTTTTGTTTGCAAAGCCATACTCATTTTAAGATGTTGAACTGTTTTTTCAGTCTTTGGGTATTGCACACCATACCTATCACCAGAATTCCAGTGTCCTTTACCACCATCTTGTTCTCTCTCTCCTTCCCTCCCCCCAATTTTTTTTTAAAGGAAAGGTGCAGGTAGGAATGAAGGTGAATAGGTAGGCAGGTAGCCAGGGAGAGAGAGAAGGAAGAAGCATTTTATTTTATTTTTTATTTAGTTGCTCATCTTGGTTGTTACCTCTGGCACTGGGTTGTGAATCTGGGTCCTTGAGATGTTTGTGGTCTGCACCCAGTGGATTTGCCCATTAAGCCCCTAGAATGCACCACAACAGATTTTTTTATATTATTTTTGTTGCTAGCCACATTGCTGTACTTATTTATTAATTCTAATAGCTTTTTGGTGGAATCTTTAGGATTTTCTGTGTATATATGATGTCATCTTCAAATAGTGATAATTTTGCTTCTTTTCCAGTTTGGATTATCCTTATTCCTTCTTCTTGCCTAATTGCTCTGGCAAGAACCTGTAATATGATGATGAATAGCAGTGACGAGAGTAGACATCTTTGTCTTGTTGCTGATCTTAGAAGAAAGACATTAAAAATTTTTTTCTCTGCTGAGTATAATGTTGACTGTGAGTTTATCATATATTGCTTTTATCGTGTTAAGATATGTTCCCCTTCTATTCCTACTTCTGGGGTTGCAGGCAGGAAGAGAGAGGAGGAAGCAGCACTTTATTCATTTGTTCATCTTAGTTGTTCACCCCAGCCTCAGGACATGAACCCAGGTACTAGGGATGTATGTGAACTGTGCTTTTGACTAAAGGTGGGTGTCCAAACTGCTACTCCACCAGGGTGTGCCGAGAGTTGTTAAGACCTCTCTGGAGTCAGATCTGTTGTAGTCATTCCCGGAAACAAAATTTTCTTGATCCCACAGTTACAGTCATGCACCACGTAATGATGCTTTGGTCAATGTTGAAACATAATGGTGGTCCTAGGTATGTCGTAGGACATATTTCCAGGTTTGCGTTAAGTACTATATGAGATTTACACAATGAGGAAATCACCTAACAAAGCATTTTTTAGAATGTATCCCTGTTAAGCAACTGCAATGACAGGGCAAGACAGCTTGTAGTTAAATGAGAGCATCCTTGTTGCAGAACATTTATTTTTCAGGTATATGACACCAATTTTGACTTTCGTGTCCTTACCAAAAGGGCCTTCTCTTTATTCTAGCTACCAATCAGTCATCAGAAGACACTGAAGACACTGCTTGTTTGAATCCAGAAGAATTCCAAAAGAACAAAAAACGGGGGAGGGTTCTTCCTAATAGCACAGAGGTCTTCCTCATGCCAGACTCTAAGACAGAACACTTACAAGGAATAGGAAATGGCTGAGAAACATTTTACTTACTAGGTCACTAGACACACACACACACACACACACACGGCTGTAACTCAAGAACAACCAGATGGGATGAAAGAGCAAGGAATGTGGAGAGGGTGTGAAATTATCATACCATCTCCAGGAGTATCACTCTTCCAGCACCTTCTGTGTTCACCATCTCAGAAGCTCTTGAAACCCAAACATTTAGGGTTTTTAAGGCTTCATTACTTAGGCCTGGTTGATTAAATCATTGGCCATTGGTGATTGAACTCAATCTCCAGTTCCTCTCTCCTCCCTAGAAGTCTGAGAGTGGGACTGAGAGTTCCAATCCTCTATTCATGATTGTTTTTCCTGGCTACCAGTACCCTTCCTTAGGCGATTTCCAAAAGTCACCTCATTTAATATAAGCCCAGTTGTGGTAGAAAGGGGCTTCTTATGAATAATAAGATGCTCAGAACAAAAGATCAACTGTTATAAAAACAGGTTCTCCCATTCCTCTTATTGATCAGGATATTTCAAGTGTTTGGTCTTTGGGGGACTGTAAGCAAGGAACCCTTACTTATATACCTTTGGAATTACCAAATATGTATTTCTTATGTGGACTGCAATGAATACTATTGTGAAAAAATTAATGAAAGAGATGTAATCAGAATTAGGTATTAACAATTGTACCTGGGGTCACAGGTGTGTATGTGTGTGTGTTGTGTGTATGTGTGTGTGTGTGTGTGTGTATGTGTGTGTGTGTGTATGTGTGTGTGTGTGTGTGTGTGTGTGTGAGAGAGAGAGAGACAGAGAGAGAGAAAGCTTTCAGGTGGTTTAACGTTTAATGTCTTTGTCATTCTTTGGCTAGAGGAGACAGGATACAGGGATTTACACACCCTGTGTAACATGAAAGCAGTAATGCCTCCAAGAGAAATCAAGGTGCTATATTAAAAGAGGAGGAAATAGAAGCTGGGCAATCAAAAACCAAATGATCATTATTTTATCTCAATTATGATCTTCATCAAGTTTCCGCCATCTGTCAGGGTGACTTCAGTGCTCATGAAGTCAGTATAATATCCTAGCCTCACATTTTCTTGATCTCCCCAAGTTTAGTGGCTATTTTTCTTTCAGGCAACTAAGGATCATAATCTTACTTTGAACTTTTAACTCTCAGAGTAGTTCCTTTTCAAAAGCTATAAGCTTTAGTACCTGCTTTCTGTTCACATAGTTCTCTCTTTTCAGGTCTCTCACATCTATCCTCCCAAATTCGTCTTCGGTCTCATGTTGATTTCAGGTTCCTGACCCTTTCCTTCATTTCCTCCAATCTGTCTACCTGCTTCTGCCTTCATGTTCTTCTCAAGAGAGAACAGACACATGGTCCATCTTTTCAGTCAATTTCTAGCTGCTATGACATCAAGGTTTCAGTCTAATACTGAGCTTATTGCCACAGCTTCTGTGTCCCTAGTCAGTTGTCTCCTATTTCTCCAGGAGTTATTTAAGACATTTACCATTGTTTCCAGTGCCCTGACCCAAAATCTACTTGTTATACTGAGAGATAATAGAGGGTATCAAATGAGAAGTCCCTCAATTTTCTGTGTTCCCAGCTGATCAACATCATTTCCTCCATTTTGGTTTTATGGAAGTGTTCCCCCTTTTTGCAAGGCTCATTCCTTCCCCCATGCTTTGACTCCAATTCTTTCCTCCTCATTAGCTTTACTCCAACAGTATTCCTTTCGAGCCTGTGTCTTCAATCTCTTTTGTCCACTGACTCTCCCACTCCCTTTGTACCCCAGCATATCTCTCAGACTGCTATGTCTTCCTCTTTCCTCCTAATTCAAATTCTTCAAAAGAGGATTTACACTCTCTTCTCCATGTCTTTACTCTCATGCGCTCCTGAATTCAGTGCAATTTAGCTCCTTTTTTCCTAATACCAAATGTGCAGCACTTGTAAACTCCAATTAAAAAACTTAGTAGATGTCAATCAGTTTTGATGGCAGTTCACCTCGCTATGGTATTTGCCTTACTTTCTTTCTCTCTCTCTGTTTTCTTTTTTTTTGTTTGTTTGTTTGTTTGTTAAGGAAAGGTGCAGGAAGGCAAGTAGTTAGGCAGGCAGAAAGGGAGAGGAGGAAGAAGAACTTGATTTATATTATTTAGCTGTTCATCGTGGTTGTTCCCTCCAGTTCCAGGTCCTGAGTGTGGGTCCTTGTGATGTATGTGGATGTATCCAGTGGCCTTATCCACTAGGCCACCAGGGCGCGCCAGTATTTGCCTTTCTTGAATCTTCTTAACACCACACTTTTCTAAGTCTTCTCTGAGGGACACTCTTTCCTTCTCTTGTTTCTCCCCACCTCACGTCAGCCCTATTCTCTACATAGAACCAACCTGGTAAACTTCTTTATTGAGTTAGACCCTGAAATTTAACTTTATGAGAAATTTTTTATGCTTTCTATTATAGCAGACATGTTCTTCAATACTGTTGGTCTGAGGGCAACAATTTTCTTCTCATATATTGTAGTTATTTCTCATTAGCCATAGGAGTCGAAATGATTCTCGTGTTCAAAAAAGTTTTCTTAAGCTTTAATAGTTTTGCTTTAAAAACCTGTTTCTAGATGTCTTATATCATGCTGATAGCCCACGTTATAAAAGTTAAAAGGCTCAGGGAAAGCTAAGACTCAGGATGTTCAGGACATAATGATTTGGAAGTACAAGTGCAGTTGTAAAAACTAGATGCACCTTGTCTGTTTCTCATTGAGATGTACTTCAGGTTTTGGGTGTGGGTGGAAGTGGTAACAAGACAGTGCTTTATGTGGAACAGGCAGGGCACAGAGGCAACTAGATGGAAAATAGGGCCATGAAAAAGTTTTGATGTGATTATGACACAAAGTTACCCAGAGCTAAGTTATCTTTAGTCTGTAGGAAATCTGATGTTCCCTAAAGTTTTCTTATATTCCTTTCTTATATTCCTAAGAATATATTTCTTATATTCAAGAAACTGAAGCCTGGTCAAGCTAGAACAAAGAGAAGGCAATTGTTTATTTGGGATTTTAGAACTGCAGCCAGGAAGACACAGACCCAAGGAGAGCTTGAATGGTTCTTTGAGCTGCTGGAGGAAGAGAATGGGCTTATATTCACACAGGAAAAAATGCTGTATGTAGTTCACACTCAGTGTACTATGCAAATGGTGAGCTATGCAAATGAGGCTGGAAGTCAGTCAAGTTCCAATTGATGCAATGATATGCAAATTGAGTAAGGAGTTAGTCAAACTGGTTCAATCCTGGGTAGTCTTTGGCAGGCCTGCTTTGTTTCAGTCTTTTCTGGGATGTGACATCCCTAAGTATGTCTGGCTATACTTGGACATGCCTGGGGCCTACACCTCCCAACTCTGTTTTTGTTTTAAACAGACTCAAAGGGCTCCATTTTGTTTTCTTTCTTTTTATATTTCTTGCTACTTTTGCTTTCATTTTACAAAATGTTGTCCATTTAACACAAATGAGCTCCTTTTGTAGGGGGGAATATAGGGCCCCAAAGCAGCATTTCTCTAGGTTTTCCTTTTAGAAAAGACCTTCCAGATCAATAAAAGTCATGAGGGACCTTGGAATGCCCTGAACCACACTGGTTCCTAACAGGCTGATTCCTGAGCTCTAGAGGCAAAAGCTTATCTTGTTAACCTTCTGGAAAGGTTCAAGTAATCCCTTCATCAACCTGATGTTTTCCCAAGAACAGCAAAGAGATGGGACTACTTCAGAGATCTGGAGAACTTCCTGGAAAATCCCCTCATTTTTCCTTACAATCTTCCTCATGACCTCTATTCCCTTGCTAATTGGAAAGGGGTTCACTCAAAGTCCCCTCTCAAGTGTACAAATCTGTACCAATCTCCAGCCTGCTGTTCAGCAATCTCTGCCGAGAGAAATCTATCTCCTGCTTTTGTTTTCTTTCTCCTTATTTTTCTCTAATCAACTTATAAAAACTGCCCTCTAAAGTTTAAGAATGGTTTCTCGAACCATTTGCTGTCAAACCCCAGAGCCCCCCATCACTGAGTCAGGTATTGGTGCCACAGGGGGAAGGAGATAGTAACGTGTTTTGGGAGAGAACATTTAGACATAGCGAGCAGTCACCACCCCATGTAATGTGACACAGGTTGGTACTGGGAAGTGGGACTCAGAGAAATGAACCATCATTTGTAGGGATGTCAAGAAAGGAAAGAATTTAGAGGAAGCTTTCTCAGAGAATGTAACAGATGAGCTAGGCCATGAAAATGAAGCAGAAATTTGCTACCAAAGAAATTGCTCCAGCATTATGGAATGTATTACCTATAGTTTTTTTTTCTATGTATTTTAGAGTTTTCAGTCTTATATTCAAGTCTCTAATCCATTTAGAATTAATGTTGTGTATGATGTTAGGGAGTAATATAGTTTCATTTTTTTATGTTGCTGTATAGTTTTTTCTACACCCTTTGTTGAAAAGACTTTCATTTCAAAAATGAGCATACAAATCCCAACAAAAATAGCAAGATATAGCACTGTGGTTATAGGGGAAGGAGGTATGTGGTGGCTGGGAGGGGAGGAAGGAAGGAAAGGGGAAAAGATCATGGTTAAGGACACTGGAACGCTGGTGGTACATGTAGTGTGAAATATACACTGAGATACAATTTCAGTATGCAAAAATGAATATAGCATTGTGAATAAAACAAATAATAAATATTGCTATTAAAATAAACAAAAATTAAAAAATGTAGAAAAAGACTTCATTTCATCATTGTATACTCTTGGTTCCTTTAACTGACTATATCTATAATAGCTATCTATATCTGTATCTACATATATTTATTTCTGGGAACTCAATTCTGTTTGACTTATTTGTGTGTCTAGTACCATACATTTTGATTGCTATTACTTTGTAGTATAGTTTGAAATCTAGGAGTGTGATACCTTTACTTTTGTTCTTTTTTTCTTGACTGACTACTTGGAATTTTTGTGATTCTGTATAAATTAAATTTTTGGTTCTATTTCCTAGAAAAATGCCAATGAAATTTTGATAGCGATAGATTTAAATCCATATTGCTTTAGATAAAGTGGTCACTTTAGCAACGTTAATACTTCCATACATCTCTTTGTATCTTCTTCTCTTTTAATAATATCTTATAGTTTTCACTGCATAAGTCTTTTAATTCCTTTGTATTTATTCTAAAGTATTTGATTCTTTTTGTTTTGATTGTAAATGGGATTATTTCTTAACCTCTTTTTCTCCTCTTTCATGTTTATATATAAAAATACAATGTATTTTAATTATTTTTGCAACACATTTTGTATATTATTTTTATAGCTTTCTACTTATTTATTAATTATAATAGCCTTTGGTAGAATCTTTAGGGTTTTCTACATATATTATCTGCAAATCGTGTTGATTTTGTTTTCTTCTTTTTAAATTTGGATTCTGTTGATTTTTCTTGTCTGCTTTGGTGTTTGAGAAATGTTGGCTTCATAGAATGTGTTTGGAAGAGTTCCCTGTTCTTTAATTTTTTTGAGAGTTTGAGAAGAATAGGTATTAATTCTCTAAAGTTTTGGTAAAACTCACTATCAAAGCTGTCTGGTCCTGGGCTTTTATTTTTTTTAGTAGATTTTTTATTGCTGTTTTAATTTCCTTGCTTGTAATAGACATGTTCAGTTTTTCAATTTTTTTTCTGATTTAGTTTTGGTAGCTTGTATGATTCTAAGAATTTGTTCATGTCCTCTAAGTTGTCCATCCACTATTTTTTCTTTTCTTTCTTTTCATTTATTTTATTGTAGTAACTTAGTCTACACATTAAAATAAGCTCATATGTATAAGTTTCTCATATACATGTCCACACACCCTGCCCTCCACCAATTCATCAAGCGTTCTTCACCATTGTCCAGTGGACTCTGGAACCATTTGCACCTCCCTGACCCCTGTCCCATTCCCTATTGGTAACCTCAGTTCTGTTACAAGTGTCCAAGTGTTGGTTTTACTTCATATGTTTCTTTGTTTTGTCTATTCACCTTCCACCTATGAGCGAGGTCATCTGATATCTCTCTTCTTTTGACTTATTTCACTTAGCTTAATCTCCTCTAGATTCAACCATGTTGATTCAAATGACAAGATTTCATCTCTTAAAGGAACTGTGTTGTATTCCATTGTATATATGAACCACATCTTCTTTATTCATTTATCTGATATTGGACGCTTAGTTTCTATTTCTTAGCTATTGTGAATAGGGCTTCAATAAACATGGGGGTGCATAAATATCTGTGAATGAGTGTTTTTGTGTCTTTTGGGTAAAAACCCAGAAGTGGGATGGTGGAATCATTTGGGATTTCCATCTTCAACTTTTGGAGAAACTCCACACTGTTTTCCATAGGGGTTACATCAATTTTTACTCCCACCAGCAGTGTAAAATTTTTCCCTTTTCTTCACATACTTACCAGCATTGGTTATTTCCAGACTTTTTGATAGCATCCACTATTTTTTCTAACCTCACTTTAGCTGAAGTGCATTTATCTTTAGTAGCCTCTCATGCTTAGGTTCTTTTTCTCTAAATTTCCCTTCTTGGTGAGGTCAAACTCCTATCCTGAATAGTCAGCTGCTTCTGCTAGGATTTCTCAAGTGCAAGTTCTTTCTGTTTTTAATATATGTGGTTTTGAATTCAAATTTAAATCCAACCAAATTTGAATACCGTTTTGTGTGGTTAAATCTCACTATAGATTTTGAGACCTAAATTGAAAGGGTCAGACAAAGAAGGAAGAAGATCTATGGGGAAGTGACTGTAATTTTTATAGAACCATTTGCATACAATATATTGACTTAACCTGCTCGAAGGTACAGGCTGTTCTGAGGTAGCTTTGGTCTGCTTTCATCTACCTTTCCATTGGAGCTCAACATTCTTTCAGGGCCAAGGCCGTCTGCCCTCCTTGACCTGCAGCGGACCTTGGTCCCAGTTCATATCAATTTCCAAAAACAGAACAGCATGACTTTTCATAAAATGTGTAAGAATTAGACTAAGTGGAGCCATTTTAAAATGGGGCCAGAGACACCACAGTAGGAAAAACCTCTTACTGTCTTGTTTGTACTGAGCTAAACACTTTCGATCTGGGTCAAATGACAGTTGTTTTGTGAACTGTTCTTTTGAGAAATTAGAAGAATGGACTTCCTGATCCCAAGGACTGATGATTGTGGACTTTTTGCCAGAGGATAGAATCAGTAAGCAATTATATCTAGCCAATAATATTTTAAGCCTATTGACTCTAATGAACTCTTTTCTTTAACCACTTACTTCATCTTCCTTTTTTTTTCTAAAATTTCCTCATGGGACACAGTTAGGTTCTATCTAATCTGTATAACCATGATTTATAATTATTTGACCCAAAATAATTGTTATTTGGCTTTTTATTTTTATTTTTTTATTTTTTTTTAAAGGAAAAGTACAGGTAGAAATGAAGGCCAGTAGTCAAGCAGGCAGGAAGAGAGAGGAAAAAGACACTTTATTTTCATTTAGTTGTACATCTTGGTTGTTCTCCCTGCTTGGGACATCAGCCAGGTTCTTGGAATGTATGTGAATTGAGCTTTTGGCTAGAGGTAGCTGAACAAACCATTACTCCACTAGGGTATGTTATTCTTTGCCTTTTAAATGGCTACTGGAGTTTTTAGATTGACAAGCGCAAATAAGAATGAGTCCAAGAAGCTGGTGCAGCTTAAACCTTAAGATGACTGTATAGTTGATAAATTCAAGATAGAAGAGTTACTTCTTGGGATGGACCTGTAAGAGAACTGTAGTTTATGTTTTTCTGACAAATCAAACTTGATGGAAATTTAGGGAACATTTTGCCTAACCTAGATAATAAAAGTAAAGTCATAATCATTTTCCTGTTTAAATGAGATGGAAAGTCTGGGAGAATGAGAGTGAACTGAGAGAACACAATGATCTGCATCTGGAACATGGGATATGTACTTTGTAATTAGATACAGCAATATTAATTATCACTATTTTAATTTCACCTTGTAAATTGATTACTTTTTAGGGAAATAAAATTTTATCTAGACTATTGGATAATTTCTGCAAAAATAATGAAGACTGTAATGTGTCCTCAACCATATGAAGGCATTGGATAGTTAACGTCCATATTTGTTTTTAATAAAATATTATTTACTGATATATCACAGAAGTGGTTTAAGGTATTTGCCTTTTGTTAGAGTGTCAGTTATAAGGCTGGTTTATTATTAAATGAACAAACCAAAAGCTTCCCTGAAAATCTGAAGAAGAAATGTTGAGGAAGAATTTACATCATCTCTGAGTAACTGGCTACATGATCTTCTCTTGCAGGAGAAGGCATGTATTTGTGGTGGACACAGCAGCTGCCAGCAGGACTGTTCTCTCAGAGGACACACTAAACCCCCAAACTCCTTGTTTTGTCAACAAAAATGTCTAATCAAAGAGTCAGGAGGACACAAAAATTTTTCACGTAGTCCAATGTATCTATCTCATTTCTTCTGTTTCCTGTGTTTTTGGCGTCATAGTAAAGAAATCATTGCCAAATCTAATCTCATGAAACTTTCCTCCTGTGTTTTCTAAGTGTGTTACAGGTTAGCTCTGTAGGTTTTTGAGATAAGTTTTGTTTATGGTATAAGTTACAATTCTGACTTTATTATTATTTTTAGGAAGGACAAGAGAAGAGGAAGGAAGGATAGAAGAGGAGAAAGAAGCACTTTTATTTATTTATTTGTTACCCTCTGGGTCGTGAACCTGGATCCTTAAGCTTTATATGGTTCACACCCCAGTCATCTCAGCTACCTGAGCTACCAGGGTGCACCTCTAACTTCATTCTTTTTTATGTGGATATTCAGTTTTCTCAATATGTTGGAGGAGGTCATGCAGAGGATGTGACTGCTAGTCAAGTGGAGGCTCCTTAAAAAAAGTTGATGTGCATGCCCTAGTGGAGTAGTGGTTACACCTGATGCTTATAGTCAAGCGCAGTCCACATAATCCCAAGGACCTGGGTTTGTGTGTCAGGGCTGGGGAAACAACCAAGATGGAAACTAAATAAAGTGCTTTCTTCCTCTCTCTTCCTGCTTGCCTCTGCTTGCCTTCATTCATATGTGCACCTTTCCTTAAAAAAATAGAGTTGATGGATACAGCTTTTCACATTGATTTCAACTGTATTTCCTAAGAAAATAGATCCCGGGTCCAGATTTGAAGTGGACCACATTTCACACTGCTCTCTTTCCTCAGGGCTTGTCACAACATTGCTTTGCTTCTAAATTTATACTCTTTGTTTTCTCCTTTGGTGGGTGAGATGATCTCTGGTGTGCAGCCTCTCATGGAAATGGGTCAAAAGACCTGACTTTGTCAGACCGTTATAGAACAGAACAGTTTGTTAGGCCCATCCCGAAGCCAAGCCAATACCTGGATGCTAGATGTTTGAAGCAGGGAAAAGCTAATTATTGAGAGGTGTCCACTGAGGAAGTGGGAGACCTGCTCTGTCTCAGATTCATCTCCGTAACTGTAAGGGTTGCAGAAATTAAATAGGCCAAACACACATCAAGGAGTATGTAGGGAATTCCACAGTCATTTTCAATGGCAGATACTGTGGTCCCTACAGTTGGTCTGTCTGCTTATCAGGCCCATCTCAAGTCTTCAAGCTTCAGTGGAAGAAATCCCAGTTCAATCCATTATCGTGTCTCTCTCAGATAAATTGACCAATAAATTAGACTTTATATTAATTAAGTATCCTCAATTTATGATTAAGCAATTTTGATAGATGATGAGATTCACTGGGTCCCACTTTACTGCCTGGTTGCAAATGTTCTACTGCCTGGTCACAAGACTATGGGTTGGTTCAGGGCTCAGACTGATTGGTCTAAAATATCTTTAAGCTTCAAGACTCACTTTATGGGGTTTTTGGTATCTTATCCCTCAGAGCACTTGTCCAGAATGCCTGCTAGCCCTGAGGCCTGTGCCAGGCTGGAGCTCAGCTGAAGGAGGAAAGCCTGCTATGGCAACCTTGCATGTGGCGCTCAACCACAGCTGGTTCAGCTAGATGTGCAGCCCTCCAGGCAGACGGCCTCAAAGGGCTTGCTCTGGAGTTTCTTTCAGCCAATTTCTTGGGCTTCTATTTCTCCTTTAGTTTCTATTTCTTTTCTAGTTCCTGCTTCATAGTAAGTGACACCAAAACCAGGGGATCATCCCTGACACCTCCCTTTCCCTCAGAACTCACACCCAGTCTGTCATGATGTTTTGTTGCTTTTATTTCTGAAGTAAGTCCGGACCTCCATTATTTCTTCCATCTCCATTGCTGTTCATCTGGCCTAAGTCTGAGCTCCTCGGATGGCCTCCTAACTGGTCCCTATATCCTGCCCTAACGTCTACAGTCTATTCTTCAGCCAATTAGTAATACGCTCTTGTAAAGGTGCAACACAGGTCAAGTCATTCATGGGTGACTGCCCTCTGTCCTTAGCACAAGATCCTCAGCCTCACCTTTCACTACTCTACCATATATTTGCTTCACTAGCCACAGTGACCTCATTGCATTCCTTATCTTTCCCACTTTTCCTCATCCACTTGTTTTTTTTTAAATCTCTAATAAAGTTTCTATCTCCTGCTCATTTTTTGAGTCTCTGCCACACAATAGCCTTTTGAGATCTATCAGATAGATTTCCCAAAAGGTTTAAAGTAAACCCGCTGGTTTTCTTCATATCGCCTACTACAAATGAAGTTGTACACTTGCTTGTGTAATTTTACATCCATGTATATATGTATGTATATGTATATTTAAAGAAAAGGTACAGGCAGGAATGAAGACAAGTAGGGAGGCAGGAAGAGAGAGGAGGAAGAAGCACTTTATTTTATTCATTTGTTCATCATTGGTTGTTTTCCCAGCCCCAGGGGAAACTGGGGACTTTAGGATGTATGTGGACTGGGTCTGATTTAAACCACCAGGCCACTAGTACACACCATGATTATATCTTTTTTAAATAAGGAAAACTGGAATAATTTCAACCCCGCAGAAAAGATGCAAGAACAGTACAAAGAATTCTTATATCTCCATCCAGATCTCCCAATTCTTAGCAGTTCACCGTATTTACTGTCATTCTCTATTTGTCTTCCTCTTTTGACCATTTGAAGGAGAATTGAGGGTAATGATGGCCCAATTCCCCTACATAATTTAGTGCACATTTCTTGAGACAAGAAGTCCTCCCACATAGCTACACTATAACCATATACATTAGGAAATTAATATTGATGTAATGTCACCATTTAGTTTCTCATTCATGTGTTACTTGTCCTAAGAAAGTCATCTATTTCTGTATCCTCTATACTATAATCTATCCATCCATCCATCCATCTATCTATCTCTATCCAATTGTCCAATCCAGGATCACATTGTTGTACTTTGTTGTCATTTTTCTTTGATTTCTTTCAATCTTGTATAATTGTTTCTAATCTTTCAATTTTCATGACTTTGAAATTATATAGAAGCCTTTTTATTATTTTGTAGAATATTCTTTAATTTGTATTTGTCTGATGTTTTCTTTGGATTTGGTTCAACTTAAGTATTTTGGGCAGACATGCCACAGAAGAGATTCTGTCTTCTTATTGTCTCTGAATTTGACTCTTCAGGGTACTTCAGGTAAGTGGGATCATATAATATTTGTTCTTTTGTATTTGGCTCATTTCATTTAACACAATATCTTCAACTGATGTAGCTTACATCAGAATTTCATCTCTGGGCGATCTCTTGTGATTCAGGTGACTGAGGCAGCTATGATGTAGTACACATATAGTACCGGGATCCAGGCTCAAGACCCAGGGCTGGGTGTAAAAAAGAATTCCATTTCTTTTTTAAGGCTGAATAATAGTCCGTTGTCTGTATATACCACATTTGTTTGTCCATTCATCCAGTGATGGAAGTTTGGGTTGTTTCCATCTTTTGACTGTTGTGAATAGCTGCTGTGAACATGGGTGTACAAATCTGTTTGAGTCCTGGTTTTCAATTATTTTGGATATAAAAACATATAAGTGGAACTGTGGGGTCATATATGGTAATTCTATTTATTTATTTATTTTTAAGTTGTACTGTTCCATAGCAGATGTACCATTTTCCTACATGTTGAATTTTTTTAAAAAAGTTTAATTTTTCCCAAGTATCTAGATGGAAATATTGTTATTGTTGATTGACACATGAATTTAATATAAACCAAGTGAATTTCTGACAAATTGATGATGGAGTACACTTGGAAGAAAATAGCTTGGAAATATCACAAACATACTTGAAAAAGAATAACGAGGGGAAAATTGCCTTTCAAATGTCGAAACTCATTTTGTTAATTATGATAAAATTCTTCAGTACTAACACAGAGATTTATAAATTGTTTTGTATTACACAGATTATCCAAACAGAATATGTGAAAATTAAAATATATGAGTAATGAAAATATAGTATAAGGATGTGTCAAATCACTTAGGAAGAATGAATTGATGAAGAATGAATAGCTGGTATTGGGATAATTGACCATCTATGCCAATTATCTATTTATTGCTCTGAGTTCCAAACTTATCCTTTACAACCTGCTTTGCGACAACAGACTGGATTGTTCAGGTAGTTTCTGCCTTATGATGTTAAATTAAGTGTTGACAAGAGGGTGCTGGAAGGACAGTATAGAAAAAAGTGTTTCTGATTTGTATGTGTGTATGTGTTCCTTGATCTGTGGGAACTTTAAGACATGGTGACTCTAGTGATGGTCTAGGCCTGGAAACCATCTCACCTTGGTCCTCCCAGTGCAGACAGCTCTTGTCCTAGGTCTTTAACCTGTGGCTGTAGTATTTGGATTCCCTTGTTAATTTGAATCAGTCACCACTTGCCTGTGCTCTGAGGTTTGTTTCTGATGGGCCTCTTGGAAGTGGACAACATTTGTTCCAGCTCAGGCCTTGATACAGAATTTCTCTGCCATTTAGTGGACTGCAACCACATATTCTCCAGCCATGCCTGAGTCCCAGTCTTGGGAGAGAGCCCTCTTTTCTCCTTTCAAGTTTATTCTTCCTTGCCACTTCTCACTCAGCCTGGGATATCCTTTGGAGTTATCTTAATGCACTGATAGTTACTCTCCTATGACAACTTAATGCTTCTTTCTGTTAAATTCTATTAAACTGCAGTGGGTTGTTCCTGCCTCCTAATGCGATCCACACTGATATACTACCCAAATGGAATGAAATAAAAGGTTATTATATTATACCATATATAAACTTAAGATGAATTAAGTATAAATATAAAACATCTTGAATTAACTGAAAATTCTATAAATTATTAGGGGAATATACAAAGATTTTTAAAATTATTATGGATTGGGGAAAGCTTTTTAAGCACTGCAGAAAACCACAAGTTATAAGAAAATTAAAAGATTTGATAACACATAAATAAAAAAATTCTAAATGATTAAATTTACCTTAAAAGATGGAGTGCTCACAACATATGTAAATACTTGATATCCATTGTTTAGTAAGAGCACTTATAAATAGGAGCTCTTACTTATAAATAATATTTTTACTAATAAAAAATCCAATAGAAAAATGGACAAAGAATTTTAGTAGACAATGCGCAGAAGAGATATTAGTATACAATATCTGAGGCAATAAATGCACTGTGATTAAAACACATTGGCGAAGAAAAGATGAAATGAAATTTAAGGCAGCAATGAAATGAGAGGGAAGAAAATTGGAAAAAGTAAACAGAACATCACAGAACTGTGGAACAACATCCAATAGCCTTTTAATACATGGTATTGGAAGGAACACTGAGACAAAATATACTTGAAGCAACCAGTACTTATACAAATCCTGGCTGCAATTTTATATAAAAATGTAATAAATACAAAATGAAAACAGTGGACCAAAGATATAAGAATTTCACTAAGCCCTAGCAGAAGAAACATGAAGAAAATTACACCAAGAAACATCAAATTGCTTAAACTATGATACAGGAAAAAAATTTTAGCAACTGTAGAAAAAGGATACTTTGTAAACAGAGGAATAAGGATAAGATTGACAGTAGAGTTCTCATTGAAACAATACAGGCCAGAAGATAACAGAACAATGTCTTTAAAGTACTGGAACAAAGGATGCAGTCAAGATGGTGATCTGGTAGGATGTGTTGGATCCCCTTGCCATAGGACAACTAGAAGTCACCTATTCTCTAGACACATACAGCGTGGAAGGGCTGACCTGGGGACTGCAGACACAGCAGCAGTGATCACCACCACAAGGGTAGGTGAAGGCATGGGATTTTCTTAGCTACACTGTGTATCGGGACTCCCAAACTCGGGTGGGGAATAGCAGCAGAGGGGGTGGAAATGTGGGAAGTACTGAGTCTCCCAGGAGGCCTTCTGAAGGCAGTAGAGAGCCTCTTTGGCAGGACTGGGACACATTGCTGGGGAAAAGGGTCTTGGTGCACCACCCCTCGACCAAGCCGGAGCGCCTGAAGGAAAATAACGCTCACCCTGTCATAACTGGTAGGCAGTTAGGGGAATTCTCTCAATCACCACACCTCCCATCACATTGCTATGGAGCACAGAAAATGCGCAGAAATCCCACCCTCAGGCTTAAAAGAAGAGAGTCCCAGAAGAAAGGAACCGTCAAGGTTACCTACAGCACCACCCTGTGGAGGGAGGGTGAACTGCAGCCAAGTTGCTGATTGTGGGTCAACAACAAAGTGGTCATTATCATTCGGAGCTGGGACACTGGGGAAAGGCTCTGCATCCCCCCACACAAACAGCTCCAAGCCCATATGAACTCTGGTTCCCAACACAGGATCCACCTAAGAACGTCAAGAAATCCAACCAGTGGTGATGCCGCACAAGTCAAGAATTCCCAGTGTTCAAATCAAGATCCAGGCTTCTCTACTGCAAGTCAATACTGACCTGCACAAAGCCATCACTGCAGGGAAATACAACCCACAGAAACGTAAACAGAATGCCAAACAGAACAAAGACACAGAAATCTATATAAAATGATGAGTTCAATTAAAACCCCAGGGGAAAATCTGAGTACAACAGACGTGTATAAACTACCTGAGGATGAATTTAGGACAACAGTGATAAAGCATACCCTTGTAAATCAAGAAAACAATAGAGGAAGAAAAAGAGAACAACAAAAAACAGGGAGAAATAATGAAGCAAGATATCAAAGAAATGAAGAACATGATAACTGAATCGAAGAACTCAATAGAGAAACTCAAGTGGGATGAATGAAGCCTCCAATGGAATCAGTGAGCTAGAGGATAGGGCAGGAGAATGCACTCAAGCAGACTAGTAAAGAGAGAAAAGAATGAAAATAAATGAAGAAAGCATTCATGACCTATGGGATACCATCAAAAGAAGCAACATTCATATCATAGGGTTCCCAGAAGGAGAGGATAAAGAAAAGGGGGCAGAAACTGTATTTGAAAAAATAATAGCTGAGAACTTCCCCAACCTGAGGAATGAAACAAGCATCCAGACTCAGGAAGCTCAAAGAGTTTGTAATAAAAGAAACCCAGATAACCTACACCTAGACACATTATCATCAAAATGTAAAAAATGAGATAAAGAAAGAATCTTAAAATCAGCTAGAGAAAAATGAGTCACATACAAAGGAGTTCCCATATGATTGTCAGTGGATTTCTCAACTGAAACTCTACAGGCTCTTAGGAAATGGCATAATATATTCAAAGTGTTGAAAGAAAAGGGTTTTCAACCTTGAATATACTTTGCAAGATTATTATTTAGTGTAGAAAATAAAATTCAGAATTGAAAGAATGATAAAAAGCTTTTCCGATAAGCAAAAGTTAAAGGAATTCATCACCACAAAACCAGCTCTACAAAAAAATACTGAAGAATGCCCTATAAAGTGTAAAGAAATCCCACTTAAAAACAATAAGACAGCAAATATATAAAGTGGGGAGGAGGAGAGGAGAATAAAAATGTGGATGGTTAGAAAGAGTGTAAGACTAATCTACTTTCAAATAAAAATAGGAAATAAACAGAATTCTTAATGCCAACCTCAGGGTAGCCTCAAAATATGTCTCCAGGGAAAAAGCAAAGAAGAAAAGAGAAAGGGAAATCAATCAAGACATAATTACACCCAACCCCGCTAAAAAGAGAAAGATGAATAATGAGCATTAGAACTCTTGTGAGTTGTTAAATACTCATAGACTGAGATGCAATTTCAATATCTTAAAATGAATATAGCATTATCAACAAAAGAAATCACAAAATTATTGTTTAAAATAAATAAAAAATAAATTAAAGTACTGACAAGAAAATGCTGTTTGAAACTAGTCAATCTAGAAATCTATGCCATGAAAAAATGTCTTTTTAAAGCAAAGTCAAATAAAGACTTATTAACTTACAAAAACTGAAGGAATAACCACCAGCAGAACTGCATTACAAGAAACATTAAAGGAAACCCTTGGACAGAAGAAAAATGATAACAGATGGACATTGGGATTTACACAAAGGAATGAAGTTACTGGAAATTATATATATATTTATTTTTTATTAAAGAGAGGAAGGAATGGTGGGAGAAGAGAAAAGAAGGAAGAAAAAAGAAAGGAAGGAAGGAAAAAAGAAAGGAAGACAGGAAGGAAGGAAGAGTGAGAAGCATTTTTACTTGCTTAGTTTGACATCCTTCCCCAAGACCTGGCTTTGAAACCAAGTCCTTGAACTTTATATGGGCCACACCCCAGCTGTCACAGCTACTTGAGCCCTAAGGGCACACACTAGAAATTATATTTTTGTGTTTAAATAAAAAACTTTTATTTTTTAAGTTCTTGAAAGAGTATGTGCTTGTTTAAGGCAAATATAATAGTGTATTCTAGGTATATGTTATGTATATACACATATGCAAATCCATCTATATATATATAAATATGTTTGCATATATATAAATTATACAACAATATAGTACAAAGTGGAGAATAGAAATCTGATGTACTAAGGTTTTTAAGCTATAAGTGAAGAAGATTTTTGAAGTTTACACAGACTACTTAGAGGTAGACTATGATAAGTTAAAGATGGATAAGTCATAAAGTAACCACTGAAATACCAAAACAAAGAGTTACAGCCAATAAGATAACGAAGGGGATAAAGTGAAATCAGAGTAAAGGAAAAAGAAAACAAGGAAATGATGGGACAGATAAAAGCATAGCATGATTATTGATTTACATTTAATTATATCAATAACTACACTAAACGCAATGGTCTTTTTAAGTACATGAGTTTGTTGGATTGGATTTAAAAAAAAACACAGCTATTTGTTTACTATAAGAAACCCATTTTAAATATAAGTAAATTAATAGTGTAAACATGAAAAATAATGTACCATTAAAAGAAAGTTGTCATGGCTTATGCTAACGTAAGAAAAAAATATTTAAAGTCTTAAAGTGTTACAATGGATAAAGAAGGTCATTGCATAATGATAAAGGGGTCAAATTATCAAGAGAAAATAAGATCCTAATTCCTATGTATCTTATAATAGGACTTGAAAATACACTTAAGGAAAAACTGATAGAACTGAAAGGAAAAATAGAAAACTCCATAGTTATAACTGGGAGATTTCAATACCTCTTTCTAGATGATTGATAGAGGATTATCAATAAGGACAGATTTCGCCAACATTATTAACTCATGTTCCCTGACAACCAATGTAGACAGAAGACACATTTTTTTCAAGTGCACATGGAACGTTTACCTAGATAGATCATGATCTGGGCCATAAAAGAATCCAAAGTAAATCTAAAGAATTTAAATCATAGAAGTATATTCTCTGACCACAATGGAATTAAATTAGAAATTAATGTCATAAATATATCTGAAAAATATCCATATAATTGGAAACCTCCTGAATAATTGGGGGCTAACTGACACACTTTTAAATAACACATAGATCAGAAAATAAAAAGGAAAATGGGAAAATATTTTGATTGAGTGAAAATGAAGATACGGTATATTAGGATTTATGAGGCTGGAACTGAAGCAGAGCTTAGAGAGAACTTTGTAACTAAACACCTGTATTAGAAGAGAAGAAAGGTTTCATCAATGACCAAAATTTCCACTGTAAGAAACTAGAAAATTAAAACCAAAACTTACATGAGGAAATAATAAAGAGCAGAAATCAATAAAACTGAAAAAAAAAAAAAAACCCTAGAGAGAAAATCAGTGAATTTAAAGTTGATACTTAGATCAATGAAACTGATTAACTTTTAAGCAGACTAACCCAAGAAAAAAGAAAAATAAATGAGAAATATCAGGAATAAACAAGGGAATATTGCTACAAATCCCAGAGACCTTACAAGAGTAAAAACTCTTAAAAGATATTATGAACAAATTTGTACCCATTAATTTTGCAACTAGATAAAACCAACACATTTCCTTAAAGACACAACTGATAAAACTGACCCAGGAAGAAACTGGTAGCTAGAATGGTAACTATATCTACATCTATTTAAGAAATTAAATCCAAATTTAAAAACTTCTGTTATGGTTGAATTAGGTTCTCCCAAAAGATGTTGGAGTCTTAATCCCCAATACCTCAAAATGTGAACTTATTTGGAGATAGGGTCTTTATAGGAATAATTAGGTCAAAATGAGGACATCAGACTGGGAAGATATGACTATGCCTTTATGAAAAAGTAAAGCAAAATGGACAAAGAGACCTCACATAGGAGAACACCATGTGATGCGAAAGCAGAGACTGGGGTAACGTGTCCAAGGAGAAGCCAAGAATGCCAAAGCTTGCCAGCAAAATGTCAGAAGCGAGAGGAGAGAGGCCTGGAACAGGTGCACCCTCACACACTTCAGAAGGAAATGTTCCTACTGACATCTTGATCTCAGATTTCTAGCCTCCAGATCTGTGAGGCAGTAATTTCTGCCTGCGAAGTCACCTGATCTGTGGTATTTGTTGCAACATTCTTAGTAAACTGAACTTCTACAGACAAAGGAAATATTTGGGCAGATGACCACTATTTTTTTACCAAATACTTATAAATGAAATGGTACCAATTGTATAAACATTCTTCAGAGCAGAAAGAGTAACACTTTCCATTTTATGAACTTAATATTAACTTGATAACAAAACTAGACAAAGACATATTAAAAAAAGAGTGTTGGCCAATATGCCTCATAGACATAGACAAAAATGTCAACACATCAAATCCAACAGTATATAAAAGGGTAATTTACCATCCTGAGCAAGTGGAATTTACCTCAGGAAGGCAAGAATGGTTCAACATTCAAAAATCAGTCAAGGTAAATAGCCATATCAACAGATAAAGAATAAAAATCATATCCTCTCCATAGGTACAGGAACAAAGAATTGACAAATTCAACATAGATGCATAATAAAACTTCTCAGCAGACTAGAAATTTGAGGAAATGTTCTCTATTTGATAAAGGACATCTACAACAAAGGTCTGCCAGTAACATCAGAGACTTTCAGAGGCTCAGGGTTGCTTTTTAGTGCAGACCTAGAATAAAGGAAAGCATTGGCACAGAGACAACTGAGATGGTAAGAAATGTATTTAAGTCGTGTCCATTTAGGGAAACTATTTAAAAAAATTCTTATTGAAGGGATATTGCATTTTGACATTAATTTGTTTATCCAGGCCTCCATCACTGAATCCTGGTGTTTGGGATTTCATGATGGTTCCCTCTCTGCAGCCAAGTAGATGGTTTGACTCATGTAGAAACTCTAGTTGCCACTCTAATGCTTGCCTTGCCCAGACATTTCCCCTGAAGCATAATGTCCTTTTCTGTCCTCATTGTGGTGTCTCTGTCTCTAACTGAGTAGATTAACTGCAGAGAAACAGGAAAAATGAGAGTGCATGAGTGCTGGGGTTTGGACCTAGGGATTAAAGTTGATTCCTTTGTGGATAGTAGAGTTTGAATCATAATCCCACTCCACAGAGGAAGCAGAAGATAGAACAGTGCCCTGGGGAGTGTGTTTGAGCTCCATCACGATATGCTAAGTCTCCTCAGAAAAAGGAGGTAACAGTGGTTAGCTGTCTCAGGTAACTAAGAATGTGCATTGTAGACAGTGGTTCCAGGACTACCTCACAGGTCTCAGTGTTAGCTCTAATCTGAGAAAGTGCTCTGAAGGATGAGGAAAGGAAACCCCAGAAATAGGTTGCAGTTAATGGGACCCAGAAATGGTTTGGATAAAACATCATATGGTCGCTCTAGTTAAAGTTAATATAATAGAAGTCATACATGCAAAATATGCAATATATAGCACCATTATTTGTTATGTGTAAGAGCAGAAAAGTTAAGATCTGAGAACTTTAAAATATAATTTTAGGAACATTACCACCAAAACTTTATTATGAAAACTTCTAGAAATATTTCTCAAATTATGCAGACATAGTTAATCCCAACCGATTGTTTTGCTGGGCAATGTTAGTCTAAGCAGCATGTCTTTTGTGGAGGGAACGGGTGAGAAGATGTTACCTCATGATCTGAGGAAGGGACAAACTGGTCAGAAGGTAGTTATTATGTAGCAAAATATGCCATATGAGTCACTGTAGTGATCTCCATGTGGGCAAGGACTGTTGAGAACCTAGAAAAATCCTGGCCCCAGCTATATAATATCTACTGAACACATGTGGAATTACCTGGGTGCTAAGGAAGGAGAAGACTAGCTCAGCTTTGGGACATGGGGTCAAGGAAGAAGAGCTGAATGGCAACCAGAGAAGGCAGGTAAGAAGAATAGATTTCTGGACAGAGAGAACAGCCTGTATAGAGGCACAAATGGGTATGGAAAACCTCAGGTGTCCAGAGAATATAGGGTGGTTAGTAGAGACTGACATGAAACTGAACTGGAAAGAGGCAGCCCTACATCTCCCTCTCCATGGAAGCATCTTTTGTTCTAGTAAGAAATCTAAAACTCTGGATTTGAAATACGAGATTGCCCACATGCATCTGCCTTTGATTTAACAAAATGGCAAACTTATATGATTCAACTAATAATGTGTCCTTTTGTGCTCTACCTTGGACTTCATCTTCAGGAATAATGGGATTTACTCTTTCACCTTTCCTGATTCAATGCTCCCTTACCTTGTTATCTCTGAGAGGATAGCATGAGATTATTTCATGAACACACACCATTCTTTTAATTCTTTCCTGCCTTGTGTTTCCAAAGGGGGCTGGTCCTTCTGGTATTTATGCTAATATCAGAAAGAGAGGAAATGTCAGAACTTCCATTTTTAACCCAGACCACATATAGGACATACTCAAAAGGTCTGCAATCAAATGTCCCTTGTGGTAAAGGAGAGTTTTACAGACACATTTTGAAGGTAGTCAGAGCAGGGAAGGCAAATTCATTAATTTAACAAATCTTCCTGAGCATTGTCTGTGTGTCAAGCATGGTTCTAGGCTCTCCTACTGCTCCTCTTGCTCTTTTTTCCTTTTTTCTGCCCTGATTTTCTTAGCTCTGTGTCACACACAGTGCTTATCTGCATAATAACCCCACCAGGGAGAGAAAATTATTATACAATTATTTTACAGATGAGGATATTTCAGTGAGAAAGATTGAGTTAATTGCCCAACTATCCAGATAGTGACAAAGGCAAGATTACAAACCAGGTCATCTTTCTCAAGAGCCATCCCCATTCTGCAAGTTGTTTCCTTTCACACATGTGCCAGTGACCATGACTCAGTAATCAGGGTGGTGCATACAGGGGCATTCTTGACCTTTCCAACTTTCAGAGAAAAAAAAAAGTACTTCGTTTCATACTGTTTTCTATTGCTTACTTCCATATTCATGTGTTAATACGTTTTGTCCATTTTTTTTCTGTTCCTGACAGATGATCAAAATATAAGCGTGTTGACAACTCAAGGAGTGAAGAACCTGACCAAGGTCATCAACTGCACACGTATATAATGTTAGGGTCAGCGTTCGTCCTCCCAAGAAAACACACACACACTTCAGTCGACAATGCAAGAGCAAAAGGAAACTTTATTTCCAGCTAGCTGGGGTCTGAGCCTCGTCCAGCACAGTAGAGTCAGACAAAGACCCCGGGCTTTGTTTCAGCAGGGTTTTTATATTAAAGGTTACAGACCAAGGGATTAGTTACAATTCCAGACCTTGGAGCATTCCCATATTCAGTATCTTTCGGCCCCAGGTTTCGGGTATGTCATCTCTAAGGAATTTCTAGTTTCAGGGCCAGAAACGAAACTTAATCCGGGGTTCTTATTTCAGGAAGCAAAACTCAGGCCTATAGCTATTTCTGTCCGGAGCCTGTCATGGCGGTGATCCGGCTCCTACATTCCCCCCTTTTCTTTAACCTTATATTGAGGATTCTTCCTCAACATTGTTGTTTTTTTCCCTTTTTCTTTCCTCTAGGGCCTGGTATTGTTGTCTTAGGACCATTAACTGCACAGTATTAAGCCTCCTTTTGGTGAATATTAACAACCTGTTTAGGATACATGGTCCAAAGGTTAAGATTAGTAGGAGTATGATTAAGGGTCCCGCAAGGGTTGATATGAGAGTGGTCAACCAAGGGGAACTGTTAAACCATGATTGAAACCAATTCTCCTGTTGTTCCCTTTCTTGCTTTCTTTTTGCTAGTCCTTCCCTTAATTGTGCCATATGTCCTGTTGTGTCTCCTGTAAGGCTGTCATTGCCTTTATCATATCTGGTGGGCCTTGGAGAAGATCCCCAGTGGATACCTGTGGGAAAATCGGAGGAGGGGCTCCATATAGGATTTCAAAGTGCGTTAGGTTCAGTGCATATGGGGTGTTACGAGCCCGAAATATGGCGTACGGAAGGAGTATCACCCAGACTCTGCCAGTCTCTATTGCCAATTTAGTTAGGGTCTCCTTTAATGTTCTATTCATTCTCTCCACCTTCCTGGAGCTCTGGGGATTATACTCACAATGCAATTTCCAATCTGTCCCCATTGCTCGGGCTAGCCCCTGGATGATATGACTGACAAAGGATGGCCTGTTATCTGACCCGATCATTTCTGGTACCCCATAATGGGGCACAATCTCTTCCAATAGTATCTTAGCAACTGTCAGGGCTGGCTTCCTCTTCGTAGGAAAAGCCTCCACCCATCCCGAGAAGGTGCCCACCATGACCAGCAAGTATCTATAGCCATACTTTCCTGGTTTTACCTCTGTGAAATCTATCTCCCATGTCCGTCCCGGCCTCCTCCCTCTCTTCCTTGTACCTGTATGTTGGCCCATCTGTTTTCCTGGTTTCATAACCTGGCATGCTTGGCAAGTTGCCACTGTCTGGTGGACGGCTCCCCGCAGATGGCGAAAGCGGAGGCCGGCGGATTCCATTAGGGCGATCATCTTTTTCTCTCCCAGCTGCGTGGTCTGGTGCAAGTGTAAGATGAAATGTTTCCCCAAAGTCTCAGGCAACAGGAGTTTTCCCTCTGGATCCCAACACCAGTTGTCCTCATCTTTTGTTGCCTTAACCTTGTCCTCAATCCATTTTTGATCTTCAGGCAAGTATGCAGGTACGGTGGGGAGTACATCCATCCCAGGTGGTGGCAAATTCAGGGTTAGGGTCGTGGTTCTTTCAGGCTCAGGGTCTGTTGATCCTGACAACACGGCTGCCTTGGCCGCAGCGTCAGCATATTGGTTGCCGGCCGCCTCCATGCTGTTCCCCTTCTGATGCCCTGGTGTATGTACTATCGCTATTGCTCGGGGTTCCTGCATGGCGGCCAGTAGTCTCAGGATTTCTGGCTTATTTCTTATCTCTCGCCCTTAGGCTGTAATGAATCCCTGTTCACGATATAGAGCACCATGCACATGGACAGTACCAAATGCATGTCTGCTGTCTGTATACACTGTCAGTCTTTTCATTTTAGCCAATTCCAGGGCTTTTTCCAGGGCTATCAATTCCACCTGTTGGGCTGACGTGCCGGTGGGCAACCCTTGTGACCAAATGATTTGTCCGTCCTTATCAACCATCGCCGCCCCTGCGTACCTTCCTCCATTGAGTACAAAACTGCTGCCATCCGTGAACCACACGAGGTCGCTGTTGAGCAGCGGCTGATCCCTTAGGTCTTTTCGTACTGAGATGACATCTGCCAGTATCTCCGAGCAATCATGTAGGGGAGTCTCCAGGTCTGGAGTAGGCAGCAGGGTGGCGGGGCTGAGAGTCACCGGGTTATCGAATTGAATTCTGGGCCTGTCTAACAGAAGTCCTTGATAATGCGTTAGTCGGGCATTCGAGAACCATTTTCCTGGGGGTTGCTTTAGTATCCCCTCTATGGTATGGGGTGTAGTTATAGCCAAGTGCTGACCAAATGTTAGTTTATCTGCGTCTCGCACCAGGAGTGCGGTTGTGGCTATGATCCTGAGGCATGGGGGCCATCCAGCAGCCACGGGGTCTAGCTTTTTAGACAAGTAGGCCACTGGTCTGCGCCAAGGTCCCAAAGTCTGAGTCAGCACTCCCTTTGCTATTCCTTTCTCCTCATCCACAAAGAGGTGGAAGGGTTTCATGGGGTCCAGTAGGGCCAAGGCGGGAGCCTCCAATAGGGCCTTTCGTAGGAGCTGAAATGCCCTACTCATTTCGGGGGTCCAACTCCAGGTTTTGGTCTCCTTGCCACCCTCATATAAGGGTTTGGCAATTTCAGCAAATCCCGATATCCACAGCCTGCCGTAGCCCACGGACCCCAGGAATTCTCGAACCGCCCTTGGTCCCGTGGGAGTGGGGAGGCTTAATACAGTTCTTTTCATGACTTGAGTCAGCCATCGGCTCCCCTCTCTCAGTTTATATCCAAGGTAAGTTATTTCCCTTTTACAGATCTGAGCCTTCTTTGCACTGGCCCTGTAACCAAGAGTCCCCAGAGCACATAATAGATCTTTCGTCCCCTGTAGGCACGCCTCCTGTGAGGGAGCTGCTAACAGTAGGTCATCCACATATTGCAGTAGGGTGAACTCCGGATGCGAAGCTCGGTACTCCCTCAGGTCTTCGCTCAAGGCCTCGTTGAACAGGGTTGGCGAGTGTTTGAACCCTTGTGGCAGTCGTGTCCATGTCAGCTGTCCGGAGGTCCTGGTCTCCTCATCGTACCGCTCAAAAGCAAATATTGGTTGGCTCTTAGGGGCTATAGATAGACTGAAAAAAGCATCCTTTAAGTCCAGGGTGGTGTACCAGTGTTGGTCGGGAGGCAAGTTACTCAGCAGCGTGTATGGGTTAGGGACAGTGGGGTGGATGTCCTCCACTCGACGGTTGATTTCCCTGAGATCTTGCACGGGCCTGTAATCATTTCCCCCCAGCTTTCTAACTGGTAACAGTGGAGTATTCCAAGGGGAGTGGCAGCGCCGCAAAATGCCTGCCTTTAGTAATCTTTCAATGTGAGGGGCTATGCCCAGGCGTGCTTCTTGAGACATGGGATACTGGCGAACCCGAATAGGCTGTGTCCCTGGCTTAAGTTCTATTAGAAGGGGGGCCCGATGCACGGCCAGGCCGACCCCAGCAGTTTCGGCCCAGGACCCCGGGAAGTCTCGCAGTCAATCCTGCATATCAGGAGGGATGTGTGAGGAAATGGGCTTCTGATATAGGCGGTATTCATCCTCTAGCCCTATTGTCAGGACATGTATGGGGTTATTTTCCCCGTCTGTCACTCTTATTCCTTGATCTTCAAAGTAAATGCGAGCCTTCAGCTTGGTCAGAAGGTCTCTCCCTAGTAGAGGGGCTGGGCATTCCGGTATCACCAGGAACGAGTGGGTTACTTGTCGGGTTCCCAAGTCTACTTTTCGACTTGTGGTCCACCGGTAAGGTTTGGTCCCAGTAGCCCGCTGCACCCAGCTAGTTTTGGCTCTCAGCGGCCCTTTATCTGCGGTTACAACTGAAAATTGTGCTCCTGTGTCCACCATGAAC
Organism: Solenodon paradoxus; assembly: GCA_004363575.1. NCBI lineage: Eukaryota > Metazoa > Chordata > Mammalia > Eulipotyphla > Solenodontidae > Solenodon > Solenodon paradoxus. The sequence continues at coordinate 65,783 of RJWH01002928.1, forward strand.
CCTAGAGATTCCCCCTCCATCTTAAGTTTTATTCAGGACTCAGGGAGGGGTGCCAAGTCCCGTCGCCTTCAGTCGCTGTCACTGTCATTCCCAGCTACAAACGCTTGGGTCTGTGGGGTTTCCCTCTTTCTTTTGCGATTCTCTTTTCTTGGGGCACTCGTTCTTCCAATATCCTTTTTCCTTACAGTAGACACATTGGTCCTTTTCCAGCCTAGGCTTGCCAGCCTGCCAGGGCTTTCCCTCATTTCCAAGTTTTCTATTACCCGGTCCCTCCCTAGTTCCTGCATAAAAGATCCTAGCTAGTTCCCTTTGTGTCCTCTTACTCTCTTTGGCTTGATATTCTCTATCCTCCCTCCGGATCCTTTCTTCCTTTTCCTCTGGCGTCTCCCTTTTATTATAAACTTTCTCTGCTATTCTGAGTAGGTCCTGAATTGCCCGTGTCCCCAGGTTTTCTACTGTCTGTAGCTTCCTTCGGATATCAGGGGCTGCCTGATTAACAAAAGCTAGAATGACCGCCGCCCTTGTCTCCTCTGCCTGGGGTTCCATGGGAGTATATTGCCTGAAAGCCTCTAATACTCTCTCCAAAAAGGAGCCTGGGCTCTCATTGGGTTCCTGTCGGACTAAGTTTACCTTGGCCAAATTGGTGGGCTTTCGAGCCGCAGCTGGGAGACTGGCCATCAGAGTCTGGCGGTAAACTCGGAGACGCTCCCTACCTTCGGCGCGATCAAAATCCCAGCTGGGGCGGATCAGCGGGAATCCCTCCTCGATGAGGTGGGGTTGTGTAGTGGGCCGCCCGTCGTCTCCTGGAACGACCTTTCGGGCCTCCGCCAAGATCCTCTCTCCCTCCTCGGTAGTGAAGAGAACCTTCAGGAGCTGCTGACAGTTGTCCCACGTGGGGTTGTGGGTAAACAGAATAGGGGGTCTAGCTTTTTAGACAAGTAGGCCACTGGTCTGCGCCAAGGTCCCAAAGTCTGAGTCAGCACTCCCTTTGCTATTCCTTTCTCCTCATCCACAAAGAGGTGGAAGGGTTTCATGGGGTCCAGTAGGGCCAAGGCGGGAGACCCCACCAAGTCTATCAGGGCTGTGAGTTCCTCAGAGAAAGGGGGATTCTGTGTTTTCCCGTTGTACAAGTCGCTGGAAGAAAATGGCCAATATTGATAAGTACGTTCCCCATTTTCCCGACAGGACCCAAGGCGCGGAGAGGGAAAGCCTGAACAGATATGGGGGGTGGGGTTTTGGTGCCAGGTCGACGACCTGGTGAGATCAAGTTCTAAAGGCGGGCCCCAACCCGGAGACACTTGGCTGAGGGGTTACTTCAGTGGAGACGCCTGGCATCTGGTTGGGCTCCGGTTGGGCCATGGGGGCCTGCGGGGGAGAAGGGACCTGGGCAGGGACGTAGGGTGGCGGGGTTTCCGTGTCCAGGTCAACAGGACTCGGGAACGATCCTGCATCTTGAAGAACCTTAGAGTCAGACTTCGGGAGTGGCTTCTCACAGTCGTCGCAAAAGCGCACTGCCATGATTTTAGGACCTGGATTTGAAGATAGGAAAGGTTTTAGCCAAGGCGGGGGGTTCTGTACCATATCTTGCCAAACTAGGATATAGGGAAATTGATCCGGATGCCCATGTTGAGTGGTAAGGAGAATTTTCTCCCTGACCTTGGCAGTTGTGCCAAGGTCGAAGGTTCCCTCCGGAGGCCATCCGACTCCGAGGTTAGGCCATTCTGCAGAACAAAAGGTTATTAATCTTTTTTTCTTGATGTCCAAAGACAAGTTGTCTCCTCTCCTTCTGACATCTGAGAAATGGTCAACAAAGAGAGAAAGTGGACCACTCTGTCCCTGACCCATAATAACAGACCACGACAACACAGAGACAATGACAACGACAGACAATGTTCGGCCGATCTAACCCAAAACCAAATACCAGAAACAGATTTTCTTACCCGAGGGACAGTGGGGACGTCTCCCACACTCCCTAACCAGGCACCGTGCTAGACGTGTCCATCTAGGTGTCCTGGCCCTAGAATTTGGGCCCCCAGATTGGTCCTATCGACCAGCGCGCTACCTGATTAAGTCCCTTTGTTGTCTGAGAATGCGTGCGGTTTATTCCAGAAGGGAGGGGATCGATCCCGGACGAGCGCCCAAATGTTAGGGTCAGCGTTCTCCTCCCAAGAAAACGCACACACACTTCAGTCGACAATGCAAAAGCAAAAGGAAACTTTATTTCTAGCTAGCTGGGGTCTGAGCCTCCTCCAGCACACTGGAGTCAGACAAAGACCCCAGGCTTTGTTTCAGCAGGGTTTTTATAGCCAAGGTTACAGAGCAAGGGATTAGTTACAATTCCGGACCTTGAAGCATTCACATATTTAGTATTTTTTGGCCCCAGGTTTCGGGTATGTCTTCTCTAAGGAATTTCTAGTTTCAGAGCCAGAAAGAAACGGGTTTCTTATTTCAGGAAGCGTAACTCAGGCCTATAGCTATTTCTGTCCGGAGCCTGTCATGGCGGTGATCCAGCTCCTACAATCCGACCTGACCACTGTCCACCTCCATGCCGGTTGGCTGAGATGCCAAACACTTCTTTTGTCTTCTCTCTTAGATACCAATATCCCTGCACATTTTATGCTTAGAAAGTTCACTGAGTAAGGTCAGACCTGCTGAGGCTGTGTATTTATGTATGTATATTGAAGCGATAGTGCCAATATAAAAAATATTTTCCATTTTCTAGTTTTCTAAAAACTTATTTTGTAACTTAATTTTAAACATTTTGAAGATAGTGCTTTCTTTCCCCTTTGCTTTCCTATAAATTCTTGAAATATCTAGACTTCCCCATCTCTGCCCAGATTTGTTCAGTCGTCATTCATGTGCTGCGCTGTCTAATAAGTCTTGTAACATGAAGTCTTCATCTAATTCCAGAAGTATTTGGCCCTTGATTGAGCCCCACCCCGGCTGAATTTATTCTCCCCAGTAATATTTTCCCTTCAGTTCTCCCTCCCTCTCTTAGCTTTAGATAAAGAAGGTCGAGTTAAGAGAGACTGACCTTGAGAATAAGCAGATTTGGCACATAGGTAGAAGCTCTGCCATCTACGAGGTGCGTCACCCTGGGCAAAGCTACTGTTTATAGATTTCAGTTTCTTCATGGTTATTAACATAAATTCAAAGAAGAGATGTATGCATAGGATTGTCAGACTTAGAAAATAGAGATATTGAATGCTTAGTTAAATATGAATTTTACATACACAGCTGAGGGCCCTTTGTTTTATCTGGAGACCCAACATGTGCTGAATGCATGGCACAGTGTCTGGCTGAAGATCAGAGCTCACAGATTGTATCCTTCCTTCTTCATCAGAAGCTGGGCTTCACCCATTTGAAGTTAACATACAGTATTTCTCTCTCAGACCCAGGCCTGCAGAGAGTTGTCTCTGGTACAAAATTTAAGGAGGCATGTTTACCTGAAGCCTGAGGGCAGCCTTGTATTTTGTGTCCTAGTGACCCACTCACTGCATCCTAGTCATTATCCTGTAATCTACCTTCAAAGGTCTGATTGTAGATTATTCTATACTTGTACCATATGATCCACTTAATTCCATGATAACCCTATTGTGTGACCATATTTATAGTTATGCAAACTGATTATCAGGGAGATTAAATGATCACCCTTCAGTTCCTCAGTTAAGGGCAGGGCAAGGACTATTATCTAAGACCTCCTGATACAGAAAGATAAACAATGACCACCAAATGTATGTCCATATCCTCCTTCCTGGGACCTGTGAATGTTACCTTGTAACATTGCAAAACAGAACTCCACAGGTGTGATTAAGAATCTTGAAATGGGGAAATTATCTTGGGCTGTCTGGGTGGACCCAAAATATAATGACATGTATCCTTGTAAGAGGGAAGCACAGATAGATTTCACAGACAAAAGACACTATGACCATGAAGGCAGAGATAAGAGTGATGCAGCCACAAGGCAGGGAGTGCTGGCAGCCACCAGAAACCAGAAGATCAGTAATAGATACTACTCTAGAGTTTTCAGGAAGAATACAGCCCTCCTGCCACCTTGGTTTTGGCTCAATAATGTTGAATTCTGATGCTGGTTTTGAAAAATGTGAAAGGAAAAATTTCTGCTATTTTGTGCTGTTAGACTATGGTAAGTTATTACAGGAGCAATAGAAAACTAATTGCTACTTAACGCACCCACAACCAGATTTCCAGTGTCCCCTACAACCCAACACCTTGTTCCCGCTCTCCTTCCCTTCACCTTCTCCTTCATCCTTTGTCCTGTGAGTTTTTGCTGGGGTTTATTTATTTGCTTCTTTTCATTATATTCCACATTCCATATTTCTTCTTTTTTTTCCTGACTTATTTTGGTTTAACATGATTCCTTTCAGTTCTATCCAGATTGTTACAATGGGCACTATTTCAGTTTTTTTTTTTTTTTTTTTGTTACTGCATAGAATTCTGAGTATATATACCACAGCTTCTTTATCCAGTCATCTGTTGAGGGGCTTTTAGGTTGTTTCCATGCCTTGGCTATTGTGAACTGTGCTGCTATGAACATAGGGGCACATGTATTTTTCCTGATTACAGATTTTATATTCTCTAGGTATTATGCCCAGGAATAGTATTGATGCATCAAATGGTAGTTCCATCTTTATTTTTTTTTTTTGCAGAATCTCTATGCTGTTTTCCAGAGAGGTTGTACCAAGTTACATTTCCACTGATAGTGAAGAAGGGTTCCTTTTTCTCCACACCTCCTCCAACACTTGTTATCTCTAGACTTTTGGATATAGGCCATTCTCAATAGAGTGAGGTGGTATGTCACTGTGTTTTTATTTACATTTTTTTGATGATGAGTAATATAGAACATTTTTTCATGTGTATGTAGGTCATCTGTGTGACTTCTTTGGATATGTGTCTGTTGAGTTCTTCTGTCCATTTTCTGAGTGGATTGTTTACTTTTTTTGTCAAGATGTATGAGCTCTTTGTATATTTTGGAGACTAAGTTCTTTTCTGATACATGTTGTGGGAATGTTTTCTTGAGTTTGGTGGGTTGCCTTTTTGCTTTAGTGGTGGTTTCTTTCACTGTACAGGAACTTTTCTTATTGTGTTATGTGAAATTATTTTATTTTCATGTTTATCCCAGGTAAGAAATGAAGAGTAATCAGTGCAGAACTTGATATGCTAAAATTCTAGTGTCTTTGTAAAACATTAATCTCTTACTTGGCCTCTTTAGCTACTTCCCCCAAAGTAATTTACAAAATATACAGGAGAATGAAAAGAAAACTAATACCCCTAACTCTTGGCCGTATGTTTTATTCCACTCAGCCCTGCTTCTCTTGGCATGTCAGCTTGCAGGGCTGGCACCGAGCCCTACCGCTTCACCATGGTGACCTTGCCTTCCAGTTTACCATGCCCACTCATGCCCACAACCACATCCTGGACTTGCCATCACATCTGCAAGGAAACTTACATATGTGTTCTTCCACCATAAAGTCTTTTGTTACTCCACCATAGTGAGAACGCTTGTCATATGACCACAGCTTCCTTTTTAAGTGTAAAAAAGTTACTGTTTTTTTTTTTAAAGAGGAAGCAAGCAGGCAGGCATGAAGACAGAAATGAAGTGAGAGGAAGGACAAGCATTCATTCAGTTGTGTTTTTTCCAGAAATAAATCTGCACCTGTTAACAAGAGATTGAAACCTCAAGACCTCACACCCTCCAGTGTTTCGGAAGTAAGATGACACTTAAACTTCAGGATCTCAATCCCATTCATTTGGGGAATGCTGCTGCCCATGGTTTCCCGTGGTTGCCTTTCTCCTTTCTGCATCACTGATTCAGAGCTTTTACTGTTGCAAAGTAGCCAACGAGATCAGAGAGACATATACCAGAATAGAATTCAGGAGGAGTTTATTAGCCGGCGACCGTATGGAGTAAAACAGACTGAAATCATATGGCCCTGAACCCCAAATAATGCAGGGTTTTTTGGTTTTTTTTTATAACAGTTTTTTTTCTTTTTCTTCTTTCTCCGGGTGTTCCAGAGTAAAGGTCAGTTTGTGTAAGCAGAAGTCACACATAATCATCTTAAACTATCTTGTTTGGCATTTAACTTTCTACTAGATTTCAGCAGATTCACAGAAACCCCTCCAGACAAGGTCTTACTGGGCGGGTCTACGGTTTCTGTTTCACCGCCAGAGGATTATCTAGAAAGCGGGGACCCCAGGGCTCTGTGGTTTACAGAGTAACACGGCAAAAAAGAGGTTTCTCTAGTTCCTTGTTTCATTACCACCCCTTTCCATAAACCTTCCCTGACACAACAGTTGCAACTTATTTATTTTTTTTTAAAGACAAGCTGCAGGCAAGAATGAAAGCAAGTAGAGACAGGCAGGCAGAATGAGAGGGAAGGAAGAAACATTTATTTATTTAGTTAGTTGTTCATCTTGTTTGTTCCCTTGGCACCAGGGTCATGAATCAAGGTCCTTGTTATATATTTCATTTTATTTTTACCCCCCATCCCTGGGTCTCAAATTTGGGTCCATGTACTTTACATGGCCTGCACCTGAGCCATAGGCATGTGCCTCTGTTGGGGTTTTGAGCCAAGGTCATAAATTAAGGTAAATGCCACTTTATTTTCCTGTCCTGTTCTCTCTCTCCACACACACATGTTCCAAAAACTGAAAGCAGGAGTGGGGTTATTACAAGAGAGAAGATAAGGTAACATTAGCATTGGCGAGTGGCTATCGAGGGTCACCCTCACCTAGGTAGGAGTGAAAAGCCCTCTTCTTCTTAGTCGTCTGGCGTAATGAGGGCCATGTAAGAAGACCAGGTATTGTGAGATGATGAATGTCAGTGAATTTTAAGACTCTTCTCCTTTGCTTATTTTTGTACATGACAATCTATCTCCAGAGACCTTTTCGTGAGTTGCTGCTCAGTGCTAGGCCCTGTTGCCTGGGGAGGTGGTTCTGCATGTCACCCTCCATCAGCAATTATCAATCAGGATTGTATGAAAACACTGGGATGAGTCATAAGTCATGGGACAAATGCAGCAATTTATTGGTTAATAAGTAACAAAGTTAATGCGTTACAAAGGTTGACTTTGACCTTCCTCCAACAATATAATGGAAAGCAGTTAAGATAATCTATGACCCATGTGCCCTGGTGGAGCAGTGGTAAGTCAACATCCTGTGAAGGACACAAGCCACATACCCCTCAGTTCAAGTCCTGGGTCCAGGCAGAGGCAGTGCAAATAAATAAATGGAAATAAAATAAAAATACTTCTTCCTCCTCTGTTTTCTTGATTGCGTGTCAACTTGCCTTCATTCCTACCTGCACCTTTCCTTAAAAAAAAAGGAAAAGATAATCTATAACCTTACTCTCTGTGAGTTGTTTGCATTTCAATACTGGTTTATTAAATTTTTTTCAATGGAGGTATTTATTATTTTTGTTCACAATATTATATTCATTTTAGGGTGTTGAAATATTATGGCAGGGCCTCCAGACAGTGAGAAGACTGACAGCTGCTCACTCAAGGTAGAGAAAAGCACTTTATTGTACTGGTACTGGCCCAGGGGTATTGTTACCCAAAGCTGAGCAACAGGGGGAGTGGGGGTGGGATTAAGGGAGCTCCTTTTATACTCTGTGGTAGAGATTCACCATCTTGGCTGCGCGTGCTTTCTACTGGCAACTCACATCAGTTATGTACAGCTGCAGAGTAGGGAGGCAATGCTTGCTTTTGGACACAGCTACAGCCTCCGTAGTATTGTGGAAAATTCCTGGTAGACTAATTTTTGCATTAGGGTTAGGAAAAGGTCTTCTACCACAGGAATACAGTTTTTGACTGGGAAGAAGAGGTCACAGTCAACACTGACGAAATTGTGCATTTATAGTACTATTGTCTGAGATATAGAGAATACAAAAGTTAATATTTGAGGCATGATAATCTCCTATTTCATATATTGTTCCCAAAACTTAATTATTTAAAAGATGAATAGTTTCTTGGTCCTTGAACTCTGCAAATTTTCAAAGCAAAGACAGGATCAGTGAGGCTGTGGTTCTCATTAATTTTCGCTGAGGCATCTCAGTTGCATGTATTCCATTCTTGCAACAGCCATCTCTACTAATTCCAGTTAATTCCATCTGTCTCACAGATCCCAAATATTCTTGAGTCCACCAAAAACTTCAATCCGTGGATGAATGACGTTTTCACTAAACTTCATGCCTCGCTAATCCCTCTTTTCCTTGGTTCCCTACCTCCATTCCATGACCTAATACTATGACCACCCCACGGCATGTACCTGAGGTGTTTTTGCTGTCTTCTCTCCCATCTCTCATACTCAGTCAGCAAAACCACAGACCTGGCTAAATCAGTCTCTCACTGAATGTGGATGGAGAAAATCAAACTCAAAGGATGATTGGTTTCATGAAAAATTCATAGCTACACACCTCTTGTGGGCTTTTATTTCTTTGTCTATAGTCAGACATCGTTCATTCTCCCCATTTCCAGACAGGCATTTCAAACCTTTTCTTCCTCTTCAAAACTCCAAAATGTTCTCTCCAATCCTCTGAGTTGATGACCCAACTTGAAAAATGGAAGTAGATAGAAGTGAATTTCCACAGACTCTTCCTTCCTGTCTTTCCTAACGATGATCATCTGCCCAGGCACAGCCTCTCCCACCTCTTCGTTATGAAATCCAGTCCATCTACTTGTGCAATAGAGTTTAATCCCTATGGCACACACTGAACATATTCCCCAGAGCCTGCATATACTCTTTCCTATTCTTCCTTGAGCCAAATGCCTTTCCTGAGCCATTTGCTTTAGGTATTCTTTAAGGAGGGGTAGGATTGATTAGGTTACAGAGTCATGCCATTATCATTGCTAACACTTTGTCCTTGTGGTGTTCATGCTGCTTTCAAAGTACCTGGGAACTTTGTTTTTATTACTATTTTTCACTAATGTAACACTGTGTTATAACACAAATATTTCAGAAGTGCATCATTATATATCAACATCTGTATATATGTATATAAATTATATATTACATGGTGTTCATCACTACAAGTCCAATTTTATCCTCTACCATATAATTGATACTTTTTACCAGATTTACCCAACCCCCCCTCCTCCTTTCCATTCTGCTAACCACTAATTTGGTCTTACAGTCTAAAAGTTTATTTTTGTTTTATTTAGTGCATTTCTTTGTTTGGTTTCTCTACATACCACATAAAAGTAGAACCATACGATGTTTGTCTTTATCCATCTGACTTATTTCACTAAGCATAATAACCTCTAAGTCCATCTATGTTGTTGCAAATGACATGATTTTATCTTTTCTGTAACTGTTATTCCACTGTGTATATATACACTATCTTCTTTATCCACTCATTCACTCAGTGGGCACTTAGCTTTTAGCTATTATACATAATGCTGCAATTATCATGGGAGAGCATGTTTACTCAATGGGCTCTGGAGTCAGGTGGCCCCAGAGGCAAAGGAGAGCTATAGGGACAAGCACTTTGATGCCTGTGCAGTAGAGTTCAACTTAAACACTTGATTCTTCATGGAGAGCAGCAAGTCAACTTTTCCTCTCAGGAGGAGAAAGAACCTGGAAACTCTTAGCTTTCTACTTCAACAGTTCTTAGAGACCCTGCCATATTTGAGGTCACAAATTCATAATCTCAAAAAATATTTTTCAGCACCTATATGTTTTGGGCACAGTTCTGGATGCTTAAGATTCATCTTATACAAAAACCAAGACCCTGGCCTTGTGGAAGTCACATTCTAGCTTGTCACATTAGCTCAGGATGCAACTGCTGAGAGAATTGTTCAGGTTCAAAGTGCTATGAGGTCTCTTAACAACTTGATATAAAATGTGTGCACAAACTTGGAAATCACACAGTATTTTGTGGTGTTCTATTTTAGACAGTCAGCATAATTTGATACCTTAGTTTTCTAAAAATTAAATAAGCTAACAATTAAAGTAGTTTATCAAATAAGTTAAATCATTTAATCCTCTCCCTGAAACTCTTGACATACCAGACTTAATTCCCTCTGTCTAGATTCTCTGGTAGCCATGACTTGCATGACTCCTGTGAAGGTTTCCCCTAGACCTTGTGTTGACCTCTGTTCTGCCCCTACCAAGCTCTCTCATACTCTCAATCACTTGCTCTCAGTTCTTCTCCCTTTCTCCCTACTTTGGGGAAAGTAGGTTGAATGTAGGGAGTATGGTGCTGGGAGACAAGGGTGATGTCAAACCCTAGTTCTGCCACCTCCACCACCAACTGTGTAGGCCTAGGCAAAGGTGCTACTCTGATCCTGTTTTCTTATCCCTTAAATGAGAATACTGATGCTTAGTTTGTTTCAGGAGTTCAAAGAAACTAAACTAAGGTGCTCAGATACGAGTCTTTCCTTCTCCCTTTGGAGGATGTTCAGGGACGTTGTTCTCCAAGTGTTCTAAAGCCAACCATTTATACATGTCTCTATAGTAATGTCTACTGGTATGGCACCTTGTACTCTTAACACCAGGTCCATTAAAAACATTCTTTGGTCTTGTGATAACACCAGGACACAGTTTGAAACACATGTTCAGTGTTCTAATGTGGGGAAGTAAGGGCCACGATCCTATTGGGGACTTTCCTTGTAAAAGTGATGAAAAAAAAGTTGAGATTGCATGTGACTGTTTTTTAGAGTTTAGTAATAGTCCCCATTAGGTGTTCCTTTGTGAAGTGGGGGACAGAAGGTTGAAGAAAGGGGTGAAGATTTGAAATAGATTTTAGCAAGGTGGAAAAGGAAGTTTACAAAATAAGAGAATTGCTGTTTTAAGCTATATGAAGCAACAGTTTTTGTCTGCTTGGTGTCCCAGTGCTTAAAAGAGTGTATGGCTCCACAGTACTCAACAAATTTGGAGTAAATGAATGAGTGGGTTACAGATGTTTCTAGTTGTGGACTCTGAGGTTATGGTGGCATAAATAAACTTAATCGTTTGATTTTGTCCAAGGTGGAGTAAATATTTCTTAGATAGTATGTCTGGAAGAGGCAAAGGATTCAGAGTTTGCCAGATTGAAATGATGGAAGAATGAGGAGGGGTGTTAATGATGATGGTTGACTGCTGTCTCATGAGTTTTATCACGCAGAAGAAGGAAGTTAGGAGGTGGATGATAAGGAGAAATGAAGTACCAATAAACATTACACAGTTGAAATGGCATGTTGAAGGACTGGAACTTTAGGTCTGTAGATGGTATGTAGACTGCATTATATCAGAAGACAGAACTTCTAACTCTAGGCTGGGAATGAAGGACTGAAGGACCTGCCTTCGCTCTTCCTTAATCTTGTTCTCTTCGAGCTGATCAGAGGGGATGATCTCAGAAGTTTTTGCCTTAGTCGTCCTTAAATGAAAGGAGATGGAGAAGATTTTCCTGAATGGGAACCAAATTATTTTGTGATTGCCTTTTCTCTTTAACCTGTTTGAGAATTTCCTTCAAAGAGCCTGGCACACTTGGATAAGGAGTTAGCCATGGGAAACTGTGGCTAAGGAGTGAAAAGAGGATCATGGAGCTAAGAATGGACTTCTTTCAATGGAAATAGTTTTATGGATTCAAGAAGCTTGAAAAGTAGATTCCACATCTGTCATACCAATATTATATAATATTGGCTTAAACTACCTGCCCCGTGCCAGGATTAAGGGGAAAAAAATCTCTTAATATATATTCAGGCCAAGTTCCCACCTAACAAAGACACTAAATTTCTGACTTAAAAGTGGCCCCGGGACTGCCCAAGGAGACAATGTATACGGCAGCATGCTATGAGTAGCACATACTTCCAGAGATCCTACCTTGGTTGAGCTGCTCCAATTTCTTGCCTAGAGAGTACCATCAAGGTGTTTTCTAGTTTCTTCTGCTCCAAATCTCCCTTGCCTGAGAAGTCATTTTGTGAGTCACTCCTTCAGTGACTCATTACCTCACTTTTTGCCTTTTTCAGAGTTACTCCCCAGACCCATCATGGAATAGTTTTCTAAACAACTTGACAAGTGTTAATTTGGGTCTCTTCCAAGATTGCTTTAGAACCATTTTGGTCATTTCCTTTTTGAATATCTCCTGGATTGCTTACATGGATATTTCCTGAGTGGGGATAAGAAAGAGCATGCGTGGAAGAGATGGGCTTGAGGTGGACCGGAGTCAGAGTTCTGGGCTTGGTTTGGGGCAGAATTTTTGGTGTGTGTAGAGGCTGGACCTCAGGGTGTGGTAGCTCTGGAGTTGGGGAAGCAATGGGGAGTCTTCAACCTGTATTTAAATATCAAAAAGTCAGGAGAGAATCCTTTGAATATGATAAAAGGAGACTGTTTTGGAAACAGCTATGAGATACTAGACAGCAGCTACCAGGAAGTAACTGCCAAGAGAGGCGACCTCAGAAGTTCTGGCCTCATTTCTGCTGTGAATGTTGCTGCTGAGAATCGTGTTGCTGTCTGGTTTGTCTTTGCTGCTCTGGAAGTGAAAGAATGGTATTGTCCTGACTATCGTTAAGTAACTCCAAATCAGTGCTTCTCGACGGGGTCCATTTGATGATGTCTGGAGACATTTTTTTTGGTCACACCTGTGGGGACTGCTACTGATATGGAGTGAGTAGAAGCCAGGAATACGACTAAGTCCCTCACAACAAAGAATTATCTTATCCCAATGCTTACAAATCCTGCTTTAAGGTATCCTCAGAAGAACTCCAATGGTAATCTAATCTCAGCTACCAGAAATGATCTTACTTCTTTTCTACTTCCAAGAGAGAGTATATCTCAGGAAGCTTAACAATATTAATGCTGAGGAAACAGGCTACTAGATTCCACATGCTTTCTTGTTAAGTCTACCCAGAGATTCAGCAACCTCAGGGAAGGTGGATTTTGCTGGAAATCATAGCACAAAAAGGTAGGAAAGAACAAGCTCTTGTCTGAGCCTATCAAGAGAAGGCTGCAGTGAGCGAGCTAACATAGTCAATGCTGAAAATTAGTGGAACAGAAGATGTAAATGATGTACATTTTCTCGAGATAAGCTCTTTGGACCATGAATGATTATTTATCTTTGATTAATGATTAGTTAGCTTTCAAGTCAGATTGAGTAAGATTTCAAGTGGAGTGGGATGTAGTGGAGAGCATAGTGGGTTGGTTGTAGGGTAATGAAGTGGTGAGACCAAGTATAATGAGAAGTTGACATTTGGAACAAGAGTGTTCTTAGTAGAAGAGACACAATTCAGAGAGAAAGAGAGCTCTGGCTGAGGAACGGGACTCAATATCTGATGGTGCTCTGAAGGGAAAAGCTATGTAATGGAGGCCCAAATGGTCCATGAAGGACTTGAGATTCAGTGGCCCAAAGGACTCAGATGTCATAAGAATGTAAGGTGATGAGCCTGAAATAAAGGTAAGTTAGAGGATTTTAGGGTTTGGTAGGTAAAGGGTTCAGGGAGAATCCCAAGGCTGAGAAGAAACTAGGGGCATCTCAGGGTAGTTATAGTCTAAGAGAGAATTTTGGTGGCAAAGATGAGAAAGATGAAGGTAAAAGGACAAAGATTAAGGAGGCCCATTGGCAATGTGGGTTCTGAAGGCAGGGTTGCTAAAGTCATCTCTGGGTATGAATAAAAGGAGTGTGGGGCTAAGGGGGCCAACTACAGAGTGACTGCTAATAGCAGAGAGAAAGCCATCGATGGCATGAAAAAAATGATGAGGGGATAAGACTCATTGAGAAATCAAGGTCCAATAAGAAAAGGAACAAAGATGGGTAACAAGTCAGATATGAGGGCCTCCATAGGCATTCTAAGAGTGTATAGGAAGATAAATTGATAAATATTCCAGGAGTGTACAAGGCTCAGGCGTAAGTAATTGGTTTTCAGGAGGGTCTAGTGAGAGGGTAGAGACCAGAATTAGAGATTACTCATTAGAGGAAACCAAGGGGGTCAGAGAAGGAAATACATCTTCCAGAGATTCCCCAAATAGCAGGATAGCTTCTTTGATTGTTGTTTCATATATCAATAGCACAGGTTTTGACACAATATTTGTAAAAAACTGCCCTTATCGGAGATCTTGATTGTGTAGTTGGAGGAGACAAATTATACAAGTTGTAGACAGGAGCAGAACACAGACATATTCTCCTTTACATTCTCTCTTACCCATGATTTCACAATACAGTACCCCTTTTATCCCACATCCTAATCTTTTTGTTCATACGCCCTTCTCTGTGGTTTTCCATGTCAATTTCAGGTGGCATGGAGGTTCTGGAGTTGCACTGGCCATGCTCAGAAGAAGGACACAGAAATGAAGAGATTGATCATTTCAGAAGAGAAAATATTCCATTCAAACTCTGCTTTTTTCAGGCAGGCTTTCCAAGATGGTATCCAGGAGTTTGGGTAAGATGTGGCAAAAGTATAAGAAGCTTAGTAGAATGGCCCTTTGGAGAAGACAGTTGGGATGTTAGAATCTGAGAAACACAGGAATTACAATTTAGGTCCATGGTTAATGATTATAATAGGTACTTGTATGAGTAATGATACCTTATCATTTACTAATTACTTTTGATTAGGGAAAGATGAAAGAAAATGCAGAATTTCTATAAGAATTATAAGAAAGCTCAATGGATTAGGCCTCAGGCCTCCCAGGGAACAGGAGCCATAAGAAACCATAAATTCCTTCAACCATTGCCATGGGCCATTTCACAGGCCCTAGAAAAGTTTCATAGGATGCCCTCCCTAAGTGCTTCTTATCTCATTCAAAATTACTTATGACCACTATTCTTTCACTCCTTTGATAATTAAAGCATTATTTTCTAGAAACTTAATTTGACCAAAAGTACCCCTCCGTGTGCCAGGCCAGGGTATGTATCTGACCATCCCTCAGGCCAATGACGCAGCAGTTCTCTGCTTGCCCACGGGTCTCTGTACCTGTGTTCTCTTCTTTCCTTCTAATGAACTTACTGAGCTACACTATTTTAAAATGCCTAAGAATTATTTCTTGGTTGTTTGCCATCGAACCCCAAATCCCACATTACTTTCAAGTACATTATCTTATGTGATTTTCATAAGCAGTCTGTGAGATAACAGATCAGGTGTTATTTCTGAGGAGGAATCTGAACCCTAAGGAAGTTAACCCACTTATCTAGAGTTAGGACCCTGAGTCTTACCTTCTTGTAAAACCAATAACTATTCCGCTTTATTGCATACTACCTTCTCAGTGGGCAAGACCCATTGCCCAGCTCCTCTCAGTCCAATTGATGACCAGAGCCAGGAATCTGAGATGAAACACCTGGTTCTGAGTGTTTCTATGACCCTCCCATTAGAGGACTGTATATTATGAAAGAAGAAAGGCTGTCTCAACTGGTATCTTCAGATACTGTGATCCTGAGACCTCATGCAAAGGAGAGAGTATCGTTAACCCTTAGAGAGCACCAGGTTAGCCTTACTGTCAGGAAGCTAGCTAGGACACGGGCACTGGATGAGGGACCCTAATGGGCAAAATGGACAAAGACTGTTTTATTAAGAACACCTACTTTTCTTCTTCTTTTTTAAATGGAAGCAGGGAGACCAGTGATGTTATGGCTCTCCTTGGGACAAACCAAGAGGGCACTCTGGAAGTATTTTAGGCAGATTTATTACACGTGGGCTGAGCAGGGATCCTTCCTCAAAGGCTGAGCATGGGCTTCAGATTAGAGTGCACTTACATAGGTTAGAGCAAGCATGGGAAGAGAGAGATGTAAATTAGAGTGGGGGGTTTCAAGTGCGGGAAGTTCTTTGTCTGTTGGTGACTTCAGTTGCCTGCAATCCAGTAAGCTTCGATCACAAGATGTTTTATGGGTCAGATAGCTTGAACAGTTTTTATGGCTGCCTTCATGACTGCTGGGACGTGGCAGACAGGACTTTTTCCCTCACAGTGAGAAAGTTGAGGAGTTGAGAGAAGGGAGATCTGAGATCAGGCTGTGACGAGGAAGGAACTGAGGAATGCGAATACACAGGGCAGTCCATTAGACCGGTGGAGTGGACACCTAGTGCATTTCTGTGCATATGTGATCTCATTCGGTTCTCCAATGATCCTAATAATGTAGGCATTGTTCCCATTTTACAGATGAGGAAACAGACCAGGAGAGATTAAGTGATTTGGCCATGGCCATTCAGCCAAGGAGCTTCTGAATCCTGTCTACCACACTTTTTCATGGAGAGGGAAGGGGCTTGTCTGGCTCAGGTGGTCTCCCGCATACTTGAGTTGTGCATCCCTTCTGGTTTTTGCTGTCCCCACTAACTCAGCTGGCAACATTGAGAATTAGACAATCAGAGGGACTTCCTGAGAGGCAATGAGATGGAATGGAGTTTCCTTTCTCACAGATGTTTATGAAAACATTTTTTTGTCAGAAGAGGACAGTGGGTATGATGGGGACACCTAATTACCAGTTCTCTGGTGAACTTAGGCTGTTGCCTCTTTCATGGTTAAGCTCTGTGTGACCCATCTTGACTGGAACATGTGGCTTTGCTGGGACCACTCTTGAGGCTGCAGGGCGTAGAAGTGTGGAGCCTGACCCACGCATTTTGATCTCTGATTCTAGGCCAGCCTCTGGACTTCAAACTTCTTTACAGTTCTCTTTCCTTCAATGGAGACTCTCAATGACATGCATTCTGGGGTCCTGAGTCATGGGTTTGCCTTACGCTGGTGATGTGACTTTGGAAGAACCAACAGACAGGGAGTGACCTCCTCACCTCTGCTACCTGCAAGCCATCTTCTGCTGCCAGAGTGACCAGGCTGATCCTCTCACTGTGGCTTGCAGTTTGGAGCAGGCGACTGGGACAGAGTTAGACTGGGAGTTGAGTAAGCTGCAGGGGTGTTCCACCCTCTGTTCCCCAGGCAGCTCTGCTCTACTGTAAATAAAGTCATTCCAGGTGTGACTAACCTGAACCTGTGTGATGTCCCAGTAGCACCTAGGTTGTTTCTGATCCTTGCTTAGAGCCATTGTTTTTCAGATGAAAAGTTCAAGACCTCTTGGTGGGGAGGGCAATGTTGGAACACGGGTGCGGGCCTACAGAGACCAGAATCATGTTCCCTTGGCAGCTCAGGAGAACATCACACATGGGCAGTGTGGGCTGAAGTGCACCGGCCCTGGACAAGGCCACCAGGGTGGAGATTTGGAGGTCTGGAAGATAGGTCCACAAGTTCTTGGACCACCCCTCGTTGGGGGCTGGAGAGTCATTCTCCTGCCCTTGAGCCAGGACAGGATGTGTCCCTTGCTTCTAGCAAAGAGAGAATGGGGTGGCAATGCCACGTCCATGATCGAGTGACGAGAAGACACAGGTCACTCGCCCTGTGGACAGCAGGCTGTCATGTCGGTTGTGGCCCCGAGACGCATTGAGGAATGGGGCCTCCTGCCACCGCCCCAGTCAGCTGGAAGTGGCTACTGACACTGGAATGACCTGATGCCACTTGAGAAGGTGCTATGAATCAGAATCACTGAAGCAGCTGGGATCCCTCAGAGGGCTGCACAGAGGGCAGGTCTGTGTGAGCACCCACGGGGACACCTCCTTCTCCCAATCCCTTGTCTCCCCAACTCCATCTTCCCCAACTGAACCAGTCTCCTGCAGCCGACTATCCAGATCCAGAACATTTCCATCACCCAGAAAGAAACCCTGTCTCCCCATTGACCGTCATCCTCTCCCCAGCCCTTGAACCAGGACCCTGCTTTCTGTTAATGGAAACTACTCCTCCGCTCCACATAAACTTTCCAAGGTTCACTATGCTGTTCTTGGTGGGTGTCGGTGCTGCTGCCTTTTTGTGACTAATAAGACCCCAGGTTCTCTGGACAGTTGATCACTCATGGGCTGACATGGGGTAGCTCCCTCTTCTGGCTCCTGTGCAGAGTGTCAGTGTGGTTTCAGCTTTCTGGTATCCTGGAGGTTGGGTCGTTCTGTTCATTTGGTTAACTTTTTTTTTTTTTAAGAGAATTTTATTGCAGTAATTTTGTTTTACAAATTAGAATAAACTCATACGTGCAGTTCCCCATAGATGCAGTTTTCCCATTCCTCAGATACATGTCAACTCACCCCACTCTCCATCAAATCACCTGCGCCACCGGTTACCTCCTTAGCCACTTCCGTTCTCTATTGTAACCTCAGTTCTATTGCAAAGTGTTGACGGGTTGGTTTTGTTTCATCTGTTCCTTTGTTTTGTCTATTCAATTCCACCTATAAGTGAGGTCATCTGATATCTGTCTTTCTTCTTTTGACTTGTTTCACTTAGCATAATTCCCTCTAGATCCATACATGTTGATTCAAAAAATGATACACTACTGAATATGAGCACTGAATCAGTTAAACCCTTTCAAGAATGCAGACATCTTTCAAGATCCAGGGCCTTCCAGAACACTGAGTCATTTAGACATGAAATGGGGAAACAAGGATGGGGCCTATATATCCTGATTAACTACAAGGATTGCATGAAGGCTTAAGGGAGAATAGGAAATACAAACCCCAGGAAGGAATACATTGGGGCTGTTGTGTATGCCTGAGTGCAGCATGTTCTTCTCTGAGGATATACTTTCCCTTTAGAAGACGTGCACTACTTTTACTTGCATTAAAACTTCTTTTGCAATAAAACATCTTTTGCATATCTATGTTTTACTTGAATTCTTTCCTACGGGGACACAAGGACTGAGGTGAGGTATGGAAATCCAGCAAAGAGTACTAAAGAATTGGGAGAATAAAATCAATCTGGAAACATCTGATCTGATCTGATCTATCTTATCTACATGGTAACAAGACCCTGAAATAAGACACTGGAACTCAATTCTTACTTTGCTTTCTCTAGATAAGAATTCCAATGCCCATTATTCACAAATAATAAGATTTTCTCAATTGAATTAATGTGGTTCTCTATTCCTTCCGTTTATTTTGTTTTAAATTTTCTGTTGTACAGATTTATGGAATTTTAGCACATGTACAGATTTTTGTATCCATCCTAAAATCAGGATATAGAACAGGTCTACCACACTCCGAACTCTCTTGTGCTTTATAGAGTTACACCCTCACACACAGTGACAACCACTAATCTATTTCCCATCACTGTGGTTTCTCATTCATCCAATGTACAAAGTCCACTCACTCTATTCCAAGGTTTCCAGAGTAGCATCCCATTACAACAGCAACTCAAAGCCTAAAAATCTCATCTAAATCTCATCAACTCCCAAATCCCAAATCTTATGAATTTAAATCAGGTGTGGATAAGGTGTCTGGTGGCAGTTCTTCTCCATATATGGACCTGTGTAATTAAAGAAGTTATCTATTCTCAATGCATAGTGGATTGACACACACGATAACAGTTTTAGACATTCTGGTTCAAAAAGGGAAAATGGAAGGTTAAAAAAGAATCACCAGGATAAACAGCTTTGAAATGTAATGCACTTTTTACACCACCCGCTGGACCCCAGGACCCACCTGCAAGCCATCTTTCTTTTTATTCAGGAAAATTATCATGCATTTGTAGCTGTTTTATCAGCTGACTCCCAGCCTTTGAGTTTGGGGTATCTGGCAGCTTGCTTTCATTTCATAGTCTCCCTGTCCCTCTTAGCCCAAGCTATCAGTGTTACTACTGAAATAAAACCATTTCTTTAATAATAGTGTTTTAATTTTCTTAATGTTTGCTTACTAATAATATCTTTCAATGACTTGTATTTAGAACTGGGGAAGTTTCCATGTAGTATGTCTACTATGTATTTATTTTCATATTTATACTGTTAGGGGGAAACTAGGATGGGATGCCACACATCTACAATCGCAGAATTTCTGCAAACTTCCAAAATCAACATGGGACCAGAGGGACATGGAGGATGGGGAGTAACTGGCAGGATGGAACCACAAAAGGTTATGGAATTTCTTTTGGTGGCAGAGGATTTAGAACTAAACAGAGAAATCTCTCAGAAAGTCCCTCTTCCTATCTCACCTGGAACCACCTGCAGTGATGGCTTGGTCTTTGATGATTAAAAGCACTCCCTTCTTATCAATTGCCCTTCCTAGGGTTAAAGGAGGGCTATAAATTTAGTAACTCATAACAATCATTGCAATTCTCTCTGCCCATGAGAACTCTATCTTATGCTATTTCTCCTGCCTTTTCTCTCTAATAAATCTATAAACTGTACTTCTTAATGCCTCAAGAATTCTTCCTTGGATCTTGTCATTGCCAGGCCCCCAAGTTGCCCCAGAAACAATGCTTTTTATTATGTGCATTTTCTTGTGTGTAAGAGATGTTAACTATGCCTATTAAACATATTAAAATGTTTTCTTCCAATTTCCTTTTTATTTTATTTGAAGTTTTTTTGGTAATAAAGACAAGTTTTTAGTTCATCTATGGACCATTTTCTTAATGTCATGTATGTTTTATGTAATGCTTAAAATACTTTCTCGACCATGAAACTAATATCTTATATGTTCTTTTCATTCCTTTAAAATTTAATCTGCTGTAATTATAATCTATCTAAAAGCTAAATTTACATAGTGCGTGAGAGAGGGATCTAATCTCCCCCACTAGGATAGCCCATTGTCTCTACACTGTTCATTGAAACCTAATATTTTCCTCACTCATTTGAAATGATACCACTGAAATAAACTGCATGTTCACAAATGCATGGGCTTATTTGGGAATTCTTTACTTTGTTCTCTAAAGATATTTGTTAATTTCTGAGATAGTACTGCTGGCATCAGGTCCTTATCACTGGTCACCACCTAAAGCCAATCCTCATGGAGGGATGAGATTGATATTAAGAGGATAAAATTTCTATTCAAGATATTGATATCTTGGGGTTTGGCTGGACTGATGTCCAAAAGTAACTATCCCATCTGCCTAGTGGAGGAGGAACTTTTTAAAGGGCAAGGGGTAAAGGGAATATGGATTCAAGGGGAGGTCCCAAGGGGATGCAGGAAAAGGGATTTGGGAAGGAAGACTTGATGGGCTTCTGGAGCAAAAGTGGCACCAGACATCCTGCATCAGCAGTTGCATGACTTTTGATCTTAGTAACTAGGTTCAGTGCTGCCCCCCCTGCTATGCTCCCCTCTCCCCCAGCAATGTTTCATTTGAAGTAAATTTCAAGGGGGAAAAAGAAAAACAAAACAAAACAACCTTGTTAATTTTGTTGATCACTGTGTTTGTAAGGTATCCTTCAGCACTGATGGCGATATTGTAGCTTGGTGTCAGGGGTCATGTCTCCTGGTGTAGGAAGAATGAACTCACGGGCCAAAGAGGCAAGCAAAAGCGGAGGAAAGTTTATTGAGAAAGTACAAATTCCCTGCATGGGGAGGGGTCCCAAGGAAGGGTTGCAGCTTTGGCTCCGGGCTTAGGGGCTTTTATCTTCTTTTACAGTTTTGTGTGGACTTCAGATTGGCGCAATCCCAAACCTATTATGTTAATGAAGCATTCAGGAGTATCATTGTTCCCTTCTTATGCTAATAAGGGATTCTGGAACTGCACTTTGGATTGCTGTTTTTACTCAGCGGGGCAACTACTCCCTTTGTCCGGTCTCAAAGAGTCTTCTTCTCTAGAGGTGGGTCCTAGTGAGAGTAACAGGCGGGCCTCAGACTTTGTCACTATGCACTTCCTCCTTCCATGTCCCCTACCCTAACTGCCTAAGGTCCTTCTAAACTCTCAGTGCCATGTAATTTTAATACGACTTTATAGTTTGCTTTTAAAGAAAAGGTGTAAGAGGAAAGAAGGTGAGTAAGCAGGCAGGCAGAGAAAGGAGGAAGAAGAACCTTATTTTATTTTATTTATTTGTTCACAATGGTGGTTTCCTCAACCCTGGGCCAGGACTCAAATCCAGGGGTATGTGGCTTGCTCCTTCAGAGGTGATTGACCTAGACGCTGCTTCACCTGGGTGTGCCTGTCTGGGGGCATTTTTGGCTGTCGCCACTGTGAGGGGTGGCTATTTGGTGGGTAGAGGGTAGGGGTGCTGCTAAAAGCCTAGTGTTAAGGACAATCCCTACAACAAAGAGTTATCCAGCCCCAAACAGTGGAAGTGTTAAGATTGAGATTATTGTAGATTAATTATTATTATAGATTAATTTTATTATTAACTAGTCAAGATCCAGAAGAAATCTCATTTGAATTTGAATGGAATTGCATTAACTTTGTGTGTTCACTTTAGCAGAATGATAATAGTATGTCCCATCCAAAGATTACAGTTCTTTAATAACTCAATACATATTCTCTTCAAAATCACTGTACTATGCAAAAATACACAGTACAATTCACAGGGATTTATGAGAAGTGGGTTTTTGGGCGATACTGAAAGTCTTTTTTTATTACCATATTTATTAGAAGGATAGAAAACTGACTCCTGCAACTTATACTATGTTTTAAGTCAATGCCACTTCAATTTAAAAATAAAAAGGAATCTAACAAAAACCATAACAGTTTTTCATATGTCAAATGTTTAAGAGATACATTAATGTGGCAGTAAATAGGTACTTCACCTTGAGAATGACCTGAAGAATTGAAGCTTGTGAGTTATAAAGAGATAAAGGGAAAATTATGTGAAATCCCATGTAAAGTTCTAACACCAGCTGTAGACGGGACTGGCTCATGGCCTGCGTTTGACATTGAGGCTCAGCAATACCGTTAAACTATCTTTTTCTAGGCTTAAATCCTGGGACATGATTTTCTGACTTTGAAATGTAGGTTCTTTGAGGGATGCATTTATAAAACTGTTTCATTCTGTGAAATTTCTTTTTTATTGAAGTAACATTGATTTGCAACACTCTGTTTTAAATGTGAGTGTCAGAACCCCCACAAGAGCAGGCCTGAGACCTGGGATTAAAGCTCAGATATCAGGACAGTGAGTTGTCTCTGGCGCCACCACTCAGTCGTGAAATATCCACGAGGAAAGTCGATGGATGAGTCTGACATGTGAGGTGTGTCACATGCATAATGTGTGACCAGGACGGACCCTCCACTAAGAAACAAAGGAATGAAATAGGTTGAAGAAGACTACCAATAACTTCAAAGGACAATGTCACCTTGCCCAATCAGGAACTGAAACCTGGTCTGCTGACCCTCTCTCCAACCCCCTTCCTCACCAGGTGAGTTTTTTCCTTAAAAACCCTGGCCGCTGACACCACGATGGGGTCTGAACCTCCTTTGGTCGGCTCCATTCCTTTACCCTCTAATTAAATCTCTGCTTGCTCACTCGCCTAACTTTATCGTGGATTCTTTGAGCGACCCGAACCCCACATGCAGGTTCACTCTTCATCAGATATAGGATAGCACATCATGCTCACCACTAAGCTTCTAGTAATTCTCCACCACTCTCCATTGAACCCCCACTACCCTTTGTTCCCACACCCCATCCCTTTCTCCTCTGTAAACTCTTTTCTGTTTTAAGAGCCCAAGGGTTAATTTTGATTTTGTTTTGTCTTTTCATTTTCCTTGTTTCTTTGTATTCCATATATGAATAACAATTTCCAGTATTTGTCTTCCTTCTTCTGACTTGTTTGACTCAGCATAATTCCTTCTACTTTCATCCATGCTGTCCCAAATGGCAAGATTTCATTTTTTATAGCTGAGCAGCATTTCATTGTGTACATATATGTATCTCTCCAGTTATCTGTCAATGAGCACTTAGGTTGCTTCCATTTCTTGGCTATTGTAAATAGTACTGCAACGAACATAGGGGTGTATATATATTTTCAAACTGATGTTTTGAATAGATATCTAGAAGTGGGATTGCTGGATCATATCTTAGTTTTATCTTTAACTTTTTGAGAAACCTCCATACCCTTTTCCAAAGTGGTTGCGTCAAGTTGTAGATTCACTTTTCTCCACACACCTGCTGACACTTGTTGTTTCTGGTGTTTTCGATGTAGGTTATTCTCACAGGTGGTTTTAATTTACATTCCCTCATAACAGTGATTTGAGCATTTTTTTTCACATGCCAAATGGCCAGAAACTGAAGAGTTGACCCAATCTGTAGACTTTATTCTTCAATTCTGTATCACTGTTGGAAATTCTTTTGTAGTTTTTTCATCTGCACTCTTAGGTTTGCCAGACAGTTGAATGGAAGGTGTAGTGATATCTGAATTCACTAAACCAGGCACTAAAAGTACATTCTTTTGCAAACCTGGAGATTTTGCATTAAGTGTACAGTATTTTCTCTTGAATGTTAGATGTTCATGGTTGCTGTTAGTGTGTGTTTGCATATGTATTCCTACACAACTGTGTTTCATGGGTGTGATTTTCTGTGGTCACTCATGTAGAGAAACTTGTGTGTTATCACACAGGAGATCAGATTTTGTTCTAATTATTCTGTTATATCAGTATTGTTGGAATAAATTCACATTTTCAAAATGTCTTACTGAAGAAGTGACTATTTTCTTCTTTAAAGATTAAACTGGTTTATTTTAAAACAAATTGTATTTTATATTAATTATAAATTATGTTTGAAAATTTGCATGTTCATTACAAAAATACAAAATAGAGAAAGAAAAAAGAAACATGAATAAAAATAATCTATAACCTTACTAGCAAGAGATACTTGTGATTTAAATTTTGTTATATTTTCTCCAAGGTTTCCTTATAATGTTTATTTTTTAGGTAGTTGAACTTATACTTTATATACAGTTTTGTATCCTGCATTTTTTTACTTAACATGAATGATTTCTTATTTGAATTCCTTCTTTCCTGTCATGAGTGTAATGGGTGTGTAATTGTTTATTAATAAATAAATATATATTTTAAAGTACTGACATTTAGGTACCGACTATTACTATGTAAATAATGGTTCAAACAATATTATTTTGTGCAAAAGACTTCTCCATTTATATATTTTTAAGGTATGGATTTATAGGAAGATTCTATTTATTTATAAATTTATTTATAAATAAGTAAAAAGGTTGATGCAAACAGTAAAACATTAAGGATCTTGATGTTCTCAAAATATTTTCTCTAAGAATTATATTAATTTACACTGCCTGTTGAGTTTGCTTGCACTAGTATATCTTCAATTCATTCACAGAGTGTGTTAAATTTTTTTCACTATTATCATCGGTGAAAACTGATACCCAAGTATTTAAATTCACATATTTTGAACATTCTCCAAAAGTTTGTTATTTTTTTTCTTTTTATTATTCATTTCTAGAAGTGAATAGAAAGCAGATTTCTATCTGTTCTTCCAAATCTTGGCTCTTCATTTGTGTATATTCACAAAGACACATACACTTCCAAGTATGAACAGCTGAGTTGTTTACATAAAAGCTATCACGTTGTTCGTATTTTATAGCATGCCGTTTTTACCAAGCAATTTAGTTTATCAGTCTACCAATATCAATACATGTAGATCTACTTTTCCTTTTTAACTTCTGCATAGTATTGCATAAAATTGATATGACTTTTTTAAGGTTAATGGATATTTGTTTCCTATATTCCATTATTATTAACATACAATAAATATCTTTCTAATGCTTTATTGTATACATGTACAAACAATCCTCTAGTACATACCTAGAAAAGAAACTTCTGATCACAGTTTTTCACAGGTGCATTATTTATTTCAAATTTTAATAGAATGCACATGAACATGGTAAAAAAGAATTCAATAAGAGAGATGGGCAGTGAAAAGTCTCAGAACTATCTTCTAATTCTCTAGCCCTTCCCTAGAAGTAATCACTATTACTTGTTTCTTGGTCATTTTCCTAGAGTTATTTGGTGTTTTTTTTTTTAACATAAATATTGACTTATGTTATATCCTGTTATGTGCTTTTAAAATAATGTTGAAACAATATCAGTTATGCAGAAAAACTGAAATGATAGTATGGAACCCCATTTTTTCCCCAGAATTATTTGTTAGCAAGTTGCTAACATGATGCCTCAGTATCCTTGACTACGTTAGTTGGGTTTCCGACCAATAAGGTAATTCTCTTATAACTACAATACAGTTATCAATAATTAAATATGTTACATTATTGCCATCATATACTACACCCTTTGTAGGTTTTGTCAATTGTTACGATATTCTAAATAAGTAAAGCTCCAATTTAGAATCACATGTTGCATTTAGTTGTCATGTCTCCTAATCTCCAATCTGGAATGGTTCCTTCCTTGGCTTTCATGACCTAAACGCTTTTAAAAATGGATCAATAACTGTAACTTGTCCCTCAAAAGTGCGTCTTCTATTCCCTTTTGGTTGGACTCAGGCATATGGATCTTTGGCAGGAATATCGTGCAGGTGAAGCAACGCTCTTCTCATTACCTCCTGTCGGCTGGTATGCATTACCAATTTGTTCCATTACTAAAAAAACTTACTTTCGTCATTTGGTTTAGGTGGGATCTGCCAAGATACTCT
This sequence comes from Solenodon paradoxus, assembly GCA_004363575.1. Classification (NCBI taxonomy): domain Eukaryota; kingdom Metazoa; phylum Chordata; class Mammalia; order Eulipotyphla; family Solenodontidae; genus Solenodon; species Solenodon paradoxus. Next base: position 92,103 of record RJWH01002928.1, read on the forward strand.
TTTGCAGTTATTCTATTTCCCTTGGAAATAAGAGGAGATGCCTGTGAAACTACGTAAATATTCTGTTACCTCCTAAGGTAAGTAAGGACTTACTTAAGTCAGTAAGGACTCATAGTTTCTTATTTTATTCAATTTCTTATTTTCTATTAACTTGAAGATTATTTTGATGCTCGATGTGTCACCCTTTAAACCATTGGTACCCCTTTCAAACCAAGTACTTTCTGGCACAAAAACGTGTTGCAGGCTCATCTTGTACCTGCATCAGCCCTGAAATCAGCATCTTGTTTCTTTTTAGTGGAAAGTGGTATTGAAAAATCAAGATCTGAGTGCTTTCATTATTATTAAACTGTTGATGTTCCTAGCTCCTCTCAGTGAGAGAGCTAGGAAACAACACATATTCACATATATACATAAACATAATCACTTTTAAATCCCTGTCTGTGTATGTATGTATGTATGTACCATCTGTACATCTATCAAAAATCTTGGCATGCCCTGGTGGAGTAGTGGTTTGGTCAAGTGTCTCTGGTAAAAGTGCAGTCCACATATATCTTGAGGACCCAGGTTTGCATCCCAGGTCAGGGAGAACAACCAAGATGTATAACTAAGTAAAAGTGAATGAAATACTTCTTACTCCTCTCTCTTTTCTGCCTGTTCCCTTTTAGTCCTACCTAAACCTTTCCTTAAAAAATCTTGGCTTTGCTTGTTTATCTTCAATTCTAACCCAACACCTCAGGGCTCAATCTTATATTCTCCTTTTCCATATTTCTTGTGCCTTTTTCAGTAAGAACTCCAGTTTCCTTTTTCCTTAGAAGATTTACTGAGTCAAACCCTTATATAGAACTCATTTCCACTACTCTTTTCATATTCCCTTCACACTCTACTTGGACTCCAACACCCCACACCAGAAATCCTTCCTTCCTTGACTCTCTCTTCAACCTGTTTGGGTCTTGACATTTCTTTCTGGCCCCTGTGACTCCTGTCAGTCTTAAATTATTTGAGAATGAATTGATAAAAAGAAGGAAAATGGAGCCTTGTTTTTTAAAGTATTATCTTACTACTCATTTGAAAATCATACTAATGTCTCCATTCTTACTGTAAAAAGTAGAATGTTACAGGTAAAACTAATGACTCTTTTGATCACTACCCCCAGCTCTTCCCTGCTTATTCGCTCCAAAAATAACCCACTGTTACTAGTTTGATGTGTATCCTTATAAACTTAAAGATTTTTACAAGCATACATATATTCCCAAAGGAAAGTATACATGCTAACCTTTTTATTCTCCATTTTAAGAAGAGCTGTTGAGAACAGAACGCTTAGAGTCTGATGAAAGCCTCATTTTCCTGAAAAAACAAAACAAAACAAAACAAAACTTACCACAGCATTAGTTGGAAATCTTGTTTACCAGTGGCAGAAATGTAACTCAAAGTGGTTAGGCAAAAAGGAAATGTATTGGCTCATATGATTGGGAAATTCAAGCTACAGATTAGACTACAAAGAGCGAACTGTTTTGTGTCTGCTTCTGCAAAGCTTCCCAAGGCAGAAATTCTCTCAGGATAGCCGAGTGATAAGCAGTTAACAAAAGAATGCCTCTGCAAAATATCCCAAGGTAAAGTTCCAACCTTTGAATATTCAAATGTTCCTGATAATAGGTAAAGGTTTGCAGCTTTTTTTTTGCTTTGCAATGTTCTTATTATCTCACTGTAACCCAGCCCTATAAAATAGATCAAGGAGTCAGGATTGGTGTCACTGCCTCTCAAACAGAGAGAGGTGTCCCACCTGGCCCCCACTTTTCTAGATGTATGTTGTTTGTCTGTCTTTCTTTAGGCTCCTGCAGCTCCCCTCGGGGACTCTTTAGATCAGCTGCATGAGACATGGCATTAGACAAATAGCAAGGACATTTAGACCAGTAGTCAATAGAACTCCACTCAGAGCAGTGGGAGTAAAAATAGTAGTAGTAGTAGTAAGATAGCCATATAACTGGTGATATGCTATCACATGAAAGAGGATGTGGTAAACATTTATTAAGGGGAGATTTTGAAAATTCCGACAGTATCCTACAGAACAGGTTTTTGGTTTGCTGAATAAGATTATACTACATGGTGCAATTCTAGGTGGCAAAGCAAAGGCTAGGTTTACCATAATCTGTCCAAGGACATTTCAGTGCAGATAAAATAGAGAAACCATGATGAAACTCTAAGGAGTCAACATCTTGGCATATAGCATACTTTTCAAAAAGAAACTATTAAGTCAGAAAATGCCCAGAGAGATCACTACCTTAACCTGTGTCATCAGGACACTGCCCCTCTCTTGGTTCCACTATCTGTGTTGTCATTCTCTGTCAAGCTCTCCCCTTGAGAGGGTCAGGATGGTCAGTAGTTAGAGCTTCATGGTACTAGTATTACAAGTTTCCTAATAGTTGCATTGAAAGTCTCAGGATTGATTCTCATTGGCTTACTTGGATCATAGGCATATCCCTGAACCAATCACTTTAGGCAAAGGGTAGAAATTAATATCCATTTTGCCCTTTCTTCATAGTGAAAAGACTTAACAGCACTAAGCACATATTGTCACATTGTCCAGATTAAAGAATCATTTTTTTCCAGGCTCCCTTCAATCTATACGTAGTCTTATGACTAAATTCAGGTTAGTAGTCTCCTAGGAGAAGTAATCATGCTACTTAAAATTTCAAATTTCTAGGGGAAAGAGAGTCCTTCTCCCGCCACCCCACTATTTTCTTGTTGGTTGGAATGCAGACTTGATGAGTCCTATTGGACCATGTGAACAAGGATAACACTTAGAGATAGAAACACAACAAGGTATAAGGAATTGGGGTTCCCATTATCTTGGGATGGTCATCCTATTCTGGACTGTTTATGCTCAAACTACTGCAGAGAGAGAAATAACTCTAAATTAAACTGCAGACTGATACTTTAGATAACTGTCTTGTAATTCAACTTATTCTTGAACTATGCAACTGATAAATACTGGTTGGGGTAGATAATTGACCTTCTCTATTTGATCATCACATTTGTACAGTTTATAGTTAAAAATGCTTTCACAAGCAACTTCCAATCATAAGTTTTTATTCTCTTATTCTATAGGCGTAGACTTCCAAATCTTTGTTATTTTTCTGTTGTTATTTTTAAAGTAGATATTTGGTGAAATAGTTTTTTTTACTGAGATTTAATTCTTATGCAGGAAAATTCACCCTTTTAACGACATGGTGGTGTTCAGTGCTTAGTGGTTTTTACATGCTTGCAAGGGTGTGCAACTATGGCCACTGTCTAATCCTGGACATTTTTGACCCTCCAGAAAGAAACCTTGTACCCATCACAGCCATTCTTCACTCTCTCCTTCCCTTAGCCTCTGGTAAGTCACTGATAAACTTTCTGTCACTATGAATTTGCTGGTTCTAAACATTTTACATGAATTGAATCATATTATGCATGATTTTGGTGTTTGACTTTTTTCACTTAGGATATCTTAAAGATTTATTCATGTTTTAGTGTCTACCAGCACTGCATTCCTTTTTATGGCTGAATAACATTTTATTATAAAGATGCTTTTAAAATTTATCCATCAATTGATGGATATTTCCATTGTTTCTACTTTTTTTGTTCACATACTTGCACTCTTTTGTATGATATTCAGTATGTATTTATTTCTATACAACTTTATTACTTGTATAAACTTATGTGTCCATCTCCACATGAAGACACTGAAAAATTCCATCACCACATGGATCCCTCCTGTTCTTTTTTTTATAGCCACGCTCACCTCTCTCCCTGATCCAGTCCCTAGCCTCATGCAACCACTAACTTGTTGTCTACTTCCAAAATGTCATTTCAAAAGTTGTATGGAAACAGAATCACATACCATATAAACTTTGGGATTGCCTTTTTTCACTCAGCATAATTCTGGAGATTCATCCAGGTGAACATTTGTGTGAACATAACTTTTTATTTAGCTGAGATGAAAGATAAGGAGTATACTTTCTTTGTCATATGTTGGTTGCATGTTTAATTTGGGAAGAAATTGCCAAAATTTACATTCCCATTAATCATCTATGAGCAATCACTTTCTCCCCACCCTTGCCAGCATTTAGTGTTGTCACTATATTTTTAAATTAAATAATGTTTATTAAAGTAACATTGCATTATAATATTTTGTAGGTTTAGGTATCCATAATTGTGAATCAACATATGTGGTGCTCACTGGTGGAGTAGTGGTTAGGTCATCTGCCTCAGGAGTGCTGTCCATGTACATCCCACAGACCCAGGTTCATGTCCTGGATCCAGGGGGAACAACTAATGTAAACAACAGAATAAAGTGTTTTTCATCCTTTTGCTGAAAAAATCTGTACACATACACATCACATTCACTGCTAACAGTCCAGTTCTAGCTTTTCTGAATAATACTGATATCATTATGTGTGTACAAGTTTTCGTGTGAACATGTTTTTAGTTATTTTTTTTCTTTTTTTTTTTATGGTTTTACAGTTGTGTATTAGTCTATAGCGATCTCAAAAACTTCATAAAATTTTGAAGTGTTTTCTGTAATTCTCTCAATTTAGTTTCTCTTCTCTCATTATTTTATAATTTAAAGATACATAAGAAAATGAAGAGGAAGAGTATTTTGATGTTCCTTATGTTCTTGAAATGACATTCCTAGATAAATGGAGAGTAGATTATGGTTGCCAGTTAAGGTAGAAGTGGTTGTAGGTTAAAAGGGAAGTGCTTGTGGCTATGAAAGCACAACATGAGGTATTCTTGTGGTTGTGAAAAATTTCTGTACTTTCACTGTGTTCATGTGAACACTTTGCTTGTGATATTATACCAGAGTTCTGTAAGATGCTACTGTCAGGGGAAATTGGGTAAAAACTATATAGGGTCGCTTCACATTATTTCCTAAAACTATGTGAACCCACAATTACTTCAAAATTTAAAATTTAACTAAAAATGAAATTCGGTCAATTAAAATAAATGTTTAGAAATCACATAAGTGACCAGCAATGAGTACTGTATCAATAAAATGGAGAACTAATGTTATTGCTAAATAACTATGGGAATTATGATTTAGAATATTATAAATTGAGACAGTTTAAAAAAAAATGGAAAATAATTAGGGAGGCAAGGATTAGGGTTTTAAAAAGCTTAGGTCAGAATCTTTCATAGGATAGATAAATTTATCAATTTGCTGATTTAAATTAAACACGGTTTATGATAATATATGTAGAATATACTAAATAACCCATCAAAGATGACTCAAATTAATCAAGGAGTATGGTAATGTGGCAGGCTGTAATATTAATATACAACAATCTGTTTTGTATTACATTTTTTTTTTTACATGTATTTGTATTACAAACTGTATGATAGAAGAGAATGCAATTTGCAAGCCCTGGTGGATCAGTGGTTAAGTCAGTAACCACTGAAGGATGCAAGCCACATACCCCTGGGTTCGTGTCCTGGGTCTGGGGAAAACAACCAGTATAAAACAACTAAATGGAAACAAAATAAAAATGTGTTTTCCTCCTCTCTTCCTGCCTTCCTGATTACTTGCCTTCATTCCTTTCTGCATCTTTCCTTAAAAAAAAAGAGAGAATGAAATAAAACTATCCTACTCACAATAGAAACAAATAGAACTAAATACCTTGGAAGATACATAACAAAGGAGGTAAAGATCTGCACAATGAAAATAGGAATTTGTTGAAATAGAAAAAGATATAAAGAGATGAGATCTCCCATGCTCATGACTGGGAAGAATCAACATTGTCAAAATGATCATCTTATCCAAAGTAATATACAGGTCTGACACTATCCCCATCAAAATCCCACTTGAGTTCTTCAAGGAGATAGAAAAAAAAAAAAATTTACATTTATATGGAATAACAAGAGACCATGACCAGTCAAAGCTTTTTTCTTTTGAGAAAAAAGAAAAGTGGAGGCATCAAACTCCTAGATTTTGAGCCACACTATGAATCAGTAGTGACCATGGAATAAAAGCAGAGAGAGACTTGTGCAACAGAACTGAATTATCAGAAATAGATTCACACATATATGGTCAGTTAATTCTTGAGCACATACTGAAGAAAGGAAAATCTCTTCAACAAATGGTGTTGGGAAAACTGGATAGCCATATTCCAGAGAATGGATCTAGACCACTTTCCAACACCACACACAAAATTAATTCACAATGGGTCAGACACCTGCATCTAAGGCCGGAAATCACAAAATACCTAGGAGAAGGCATAGGCAACACATTACACAACACAGACCTTAGAGAAGTCTTTGGAGACTCAACTCCAGCAGCAAGGAAACAAAAACAAAAATAAATCAAACTAAAAAGCTTCTGCAAAATGAAAGAAACCATCACCAAAATGAAAAGATACCCAGATAGCCTCCTGACTGAGAGAAGATATGCACATCACACATCTGGCAAGGATTTAATGTCCAAAATATAACTCATAAAACTAAACGACAGAAAACTAAATAAACCAGTCAAAATGGACAGAAGAACTGAACAGACATTTCTCCAAAGAAGACACACAGGTGGCCAGCAGGCACATGAGAAGATACTCTTCCTAACTTTTTATTAGGGAAATGAAAACCAAAACAATGAGATCACCTCACACCCATGAGAATAGCTACTTTCCAAAAGACTAGAAACAATAAATGTTCCCAAGCATATGGAGAAAAAGGAACATCTTCACACTGCTGGTGGGAGTGCAAGTTGGTGTAACCCCCATGGAAAGCAACATGGAGACTCGTCAAGACATTGAGAATGGAAATCCCCTATGACCTCAACATACCACTGTTGGGTAGTTACACAAAAACACAGATTTGCAGAGTTACACACACCCTCATGTTTATTGTATTATTTTCAATAGCCAAGAATTAGAAACTACCCAAGTGTCTATCTTTAGATGAATGGACAAAAAAGATGTGGTACATAAATACAATGGAATACTTTGCAGCCTTAAAAATATTACATCCTGCCATTTAAGACAACATGATGGAACTAGAAGGTGCCGTGCATGCTAAGTGAAATAAGTCAGAAGGAGAAAGACAACATAGGATGATCCCACTCATATGTGATATATAAAGAAACAAAGCAAGGGAACACACAAAACCAATCCCTGGGTAGTGATAATAGAACTGAGATTAACAGTGGGGTAAGGGTGGAAGGCAGGATCAAGTAGTGGTGCGGGCATGTTTTCAATTCTTTTTTATATATAGCTAGGAATGAAATTGCTGGGTTTTCTGGTAATTCTATTTAAATTTTTGGGAATTACCCAACACTTTCTGGAGCAGTTGCAGTGTTTGGTATAATTAACTTTATTGTATGTTCTATTTGGGCCAAATTTCTTAAAATTGCCATGTGCTCGTGGTATTTAATTTTCTTGGCAGCTAATATATTTTTTATCCCTGATCTAGATAATAGCTAAGAGAATATTTTAATATTTTTTCCCTGTGGTTGAACATATTTTAGGGTTTTTTTCGCTCATTTTAAGACACTGGATGAGAAAAATATCCTGACTTAAATTTTTGAGTGCATCTTTGTGTCCCAGTATATGATCAGTTTTATTACCTACACCTATGATCTTGAAAAGAAATGTCATTTCTTAATCTTATTTGTCAGTTGTTTACTATAATATAAAACTTGTGGGAATAAAGCAAAAAACAAAACAAAACAAAACAAAAACCTCGACAAAAACCAAATCCCTTAGTATATATAATAGATTCTTCTATTGAAAGAAATTCTGTTTACTAAATAGCATCAAATATAAACATCTTTAGTTGTGTTATATTTCTACCTATCCTTAATTTCTTCTCAGTCCTATCTTCTTTATAAATTATATTTTGTGATTATTTGTTCAGGATTGTTAACTTTTTGCTATTATTTTTATCACTATTAAGTAACCCTGTTTTCCTCCTTAATGATTTTTCTCTGTAATTTGATATAACACTTGACCTTTCCTAAATTATATTGACAAGATAAGTCTTAGACCTCCTAATTCTTGTTAATATCTTTTTAAATGAGTCGTACAACCTGTGACTTATAGAAAATATCTCTGGTAACTCTTCTTTTTACATAAGAGTTGATCTATTTGTATTTAATGCTCTATTTTAGAGACATTTTTACTGTCCTCTATTTTTATGGTTGATTGAGTTATGTAATTTATATGGCAGATGTTAAACTCATCTTTTAATGCGATTACACATTAGTCTTATCTAAACCATATGTTTTTTCATGGCAACATCAATCATTTAACAATAGTTATCATAATATTTTTTTTATAACTGATTTACTACCTAAGTGTCCCTTGACCTTATTTCTGGAAGTGATAAAAGAGTAGCGATATGGGCATGCCCAGTTGGAGCATGATTAGGTTAGTTACCAACTAAGGAGCAAGTCATGTGGCCCTGAGTTGGAGTCTCCAGTGGGAAACAACCAGTGGGAACAAGTAAATAAAAAGAAATAAAGGTGGCATCTTCCTCCTCTCTCTTCCTGCCTGTACCTTTCCTTTAAAAAAAAATAGAAATATCTTTGAAAGCAAGTCTGCCGGCCAAACTAGAGCCTCACCTCTCCATTGCGGCCTGGTAGTCAACGTGTCTGGGCTGCAAGTGGAAAGTTACCTCCAGGTGTAACCTCTCTGTCAGGCAAGTTGGTAGTAAATGCTTATCTCTCTCTTGCAGATTCTTTAGACGCTTTGGCATGCAGGCATTGTGAGCTGCTGTTGAGGGGAAGATCAGCGATCAAGACTTGTTGCTCAGCCCCAGCTAAGGATTCTGACTTTATTCAGAAAGCTTACCTGCTCTGAAACAAGGTGTAAACCTTAACTACTTCAGCAACTTTTTTTTTTAAGGAAAAGTGCAGGCAAGAATGAAGGCGAGCAGGCAGGCAGTCAAGAGGAGAGAAGAGAAAGAAGCACTTTATTTTATTTTTATTTAGTTGTTCACACTGGTTTTACATCCTCACCTAAATCCCCAACCTAGAACTTGAACCCAGGGGTATGCAGCCTTGCATTCCTTCGGAGGAGATTGACCCAATTACTACTCCACAGGACGTTGTCCTATTTCTTTTTCATCTCTTACATTTATTTTTTATACTCAAATCGTTCACTTGATTTTTGTGTCATTTTAGCATATTTTGTCTAATTTTTATATTTCTGATTGTGTTGTATATTTTGTGTCTAATCAGTTGGAATTTTCTTCTTCTTATAAACATTTCTTCACACTGACAGTGTTTTATCCTGTCTAACCTTTCTTTGGTTTATGGATTTAATAATTTTAGCTTCATTTCTTATTTTATTTATTACAAATATGATCAACATGCTCTTTTAGAGATTTTTATATATTCCTTATATTTTATTTTCCCTTATATTTTAATTTACCATTTAAATTATTTTTGATTTTACTTTCTTTTATCTTTATTGTTCAGAGTATTTTCTATTTTAACTTTGAATTGCTTGATTAACTTTAAAAGTGTGATGATTTCTTAATATTTTAACTGTTGCTGTTGCGCAGTCTCTTTAATTTTAATTAATTATAATATTTATTGTTAAGCAGTGCTTGTGATTTTATAATTCAAAAATTTCCAGTTTTCTTGAGATATAATTGGCATATAATTTTGTGTAATTTGCTTTTTAAGAGGAAGGGCACACACAGAAATAAAGGCAAGTAGGCAGGCAGGTAGAGAGAGAAGAAGAAGTATTTTTATTCATTTATTTAGTCATTCATTTTGGTTGTCTCCACCCCTCGCCCTGTCCCAGGCCCAGTTGGGAACCCAGATTCTTGGGTCCTTTGTGGACTATGCCCCTGTAGCTGCAGACTTAACTCCTGAACCAACACAGCTCACCAACTTCGTGTGAGTTGAAGCTGTATAATGCAATGATTTGATATATGTATGTAAAGTAAAATGGTAACCCTAATAGGGTTAGTTAACACCTCCATCACCTCACACAGTTGTCAGTTTTAAATTATCTATGTGATTGGCAACTTTCAAGTATACAATACAGTATTTTTGACCATAGTCATAATTTTAATGCTATGCATTGTATTTCTGAAATTTACTCATCTTATAAATGCAAGTTTATACCCTTTGACCAATATCTCCTTATTTCCCCCACCTCCCAGCCCTCCAGCTGCCAACATTCTCCTCGCCGTCTGTGAGTCAGACATTTTTAGATTCAACATGTGAGCCGCCAGCCCCTGGCGACCATTATACTACTGTCTGTTTCTTGGAGTTCAGTTTTTAGATTTTTTTTTGCGGGGTGGGTTGTTTTTTTTAAATTCCATATGTCAGTGAGATCATACAGCATTTTATTTTTCATTTTGTTGTTCGTATTGGTTGTTCCCCTTGGGCGTGGCACTTGAACCCAGCAGTATGTGGCCTGTGTCCTTGGGAGGTGATTGACCTACCACCGCTCCAGCAGGGTGCAGTCTTTATGTTTTCTTTTAGAAGTGTCCAACTCTTGCATTTAAGTCTAATTCATTTTTGGTTAATTTTTGTGAATGATGTAAGATAGGGGTCCACTTCCTTTCTTTGGCATATAAATATCTAGTTTTTCCAATACTATTTATTGAAGAAACAAGCTGTTCTTCACTGAGTATTCCTGGTTCTCTTGTCAAATATTAGTTGACTTCTTGTATGAATTTGTTTTTGGATTTCTGGGCACAATTCTGTCCCATTGGTCTATTTATTTTATGTCAATACTGTGCTGTTTTGATTACTATAACTTTACAGCAATGGTTATATTTCTTTTGCTCCACAATATACTTGAGAGATATACAGCATTGCTATGAATAACAGTAGCTCCTTGTACTATCTGAGGGAACTAGGCATTTAATTGTCCCATTAGAAAGACCTTTGAAAGAGAAAGGGAGCAATTAATAATTATGCCAAGATGACAGACATAAATCAACATAGTTTCAGACAAACAGTGGCAGATGAGCACTCTAATTACAGCAGTAATTTTCAACTGGGGGAATGACTTAATATCCTAAGAGTATGAGTATGTCAGAATAGCAAGGGCTTGATTAAAAAAGAACACCAAAACCCACCAAAACCACAGCAGTGGTTTAATGTTTTGATATCAATAATTGTTAACCAGGGATTGAGAGAACTGAAAGGACAGAGGGGAACACTGGAGGTGGAGCTCAGGAACCAGCTCTCACTCCTTGGAGTGAGATTGAGATGCTTTGAGATTTAAACCTCCATATTCCAAGGACAGAGCCCGCCAAAGAGCTGGAGCTCAGATTCCTGAGGATGAGGCACTGGCGGGCTGGAGATGGTGCCATAGGAGCTCAGAGGGAGTCTGCAGAGCTGGGTCATAGACCCTTGGGAGGAGTTGCCAGGAGCGGCTGGTGGTATCTCTGGAGGGGCATAAGGAGGCCACTTTGCAGAGCAGAGATCAGAACTGTAACCTGCAGTGAAGTATTGCTGCTGAAACTAAGGCTTGATGATGGAATGATGACTGCTTGCTAGGGTGACACTAACAGGAACAGAAAGCAAAAGAGGCAGTAGATCTCTCACCCTCACCCTGTCCTTCTGGTCAAACTATAAAGCCTCTTTACAAGACCCTAACAGGGAGAGGCAGTAGGAAAGAAATCTAGTATTCAGAGTCGCAGGCAAATCAGTATGAAACAGAGAAAGGAAAGGGATGCACAGAAAGAAATAGCTGCATAAGTAGCACTTTCAACCCTTTTGCTACTCAGCATCCACTCAGTCCTTCTACATATATTGAACTTCTATACAAGAACAAAACTACTTTTTGATTAACAGAGAGAGAAGGAAGCATGCAATTAAAACAAAGAGCAAAGCCATTTATGCCTTTGATGACAAGATACAACTTTCCTTTGTATAAAGGAAGATATTCTCATTCTCTCCCATGATGAGAAGACACAGTCTTAATACTCACTGTATCCATGCATGGGTGACAGTCACAGCATCTTTCTCTGTATGATAGGTGTACAGTTGGTAAAAATGAGGCACCCCTATGTGTCTGTTCTATTCTATGCCTCCTTAGAATGAGGACTCAACTTGTTTTCCATTTCCCAAGAAAGGTAAGGGTTCTGTTTTGAATAGGTTTGTATCTCTGAAAAATAATTCAGGTGCTAGTTCACAATGGTTAGTTCACTCATAGGATACTATGCTTCCCAAATTTCTATTTATTCCAATTAGAGACCCTGCTTAAGAAAACAATCTCTCCTTTGCTGGAACCTGTGCTTTTGAATTTCAAGTTTGTCCAGTTGAAACTCCATCAACTAACAGCTAATATGACGCTATGCTGTTCTTTGAAGTAGCTACTGCAGGTATACAGGACTCAAAGGAAACCATTCCTGGTCTTTGTTCTGTATCACTCTCCTCAGTCTGCTTCGCATACCTATCCCAACACTCCTGACATCCTTGAACACAGGATTTTTCTGTTCACTTTGTCTCACCTACTCAGTTGCAATCTGGTGTCACTTTTTGACTTAACACTGGGCACCAGCACCAGCCTCTTCTACAAATGACATGCTTGTTGTCCTCTGTGCATAGACTCTGCCCTCTCAAGTAAAATCTCCTCTTGCTTCATCACTACATAGGTGTAAATGACCTTTGCTCACACACTCTCCCTGCTTGTTTCCAGGGCTGACTACATAATACTCAAGGCTATTGCAGCCATTGTTTGCAATAATTCACCTGCCTCAGCTATAAATTCTACCTCCATTGCATTAACTTCTTCTGCAAAGCTGACAATTATCTGAGGCAATTGGCTCATTTACTAGCCTTTGACTGAGTAAGTGCTGGGCTCGCTTATTTAGGGTCAGTGAAATCAGTGTGTAGCAATTATCCCTTAATCCCAAATGACATAAAGCTAATAGCTACATCTTTCTGATCCTAAAAGCTTTCATGGATCATACTTCCTCCTACCCATTGTACCCGAAAATCAAATTCCAATCTGTGATTTTTATTCTGAGGTTTATTATCATGGATTTGGAGGTATCTGGAGTTTAAAGAACAGATAACTTAATTCAAGGCAATAGGTGCTTCTTTCTAATTCTGTGAAATCAGATGTTGGCAAAGGCCAGTATGAACTGACTGTGCTTATCTTTGTCAAGATCACTTATTTACCCATTTATGTATTTACCAGACTCTTATACTAAGAACTAAAAGTTCTTCCTTTTAAATAGTTGATTTCCACTCAGAAAGTTAAGACATATCTCTTTAGTCTTTTCACTGAAGTTGTTTGCATTTGACATTTTAAAATTCCCTTAGACAGTCTTTATCCTCATAATTGGCATAATTATGTCCAGAACTTGAAGTCCCAGGACTTAATATGCGTGACTAATTGCTGTTTCCCTGAAACAAGCTCATATCTCTAAGGATAGTTTTGTATATTTAAGTTGAAAGAATCTGATCAATGGATTTCCAAATGCAATTTAATACTGTTGAATGGCATCTTAGGGGTCTTGTTATAGACTAGTCATCTCAATTTTTCATCCCTGGGCTTTGAAAGTTGTAGATATTGTTAAAATGTGGATTCCGATTCAATAAATCTGATGCAAAACCTGAGAGTCTGCCTTTTTAAATAAGTTCCCAATTAGTGTCAGTAATCCTGGCCTGCAGAGCATTTGAAGAGCAAGATCCATTGTGTGATAAGTCCCTCTCCCTGTTTTTTTGCATTCTCAGGAGAGGTGTTATGAACACTTCCAAAAACAGGTTTGCAGAACCTGTTTGTGCACAAGTTGTGATGTTCAAGGCTGCAATGCTATCTCAGGCATTAAGGCTGGGTAGAAGACAAGCAGTAAGTAATGACAGCTTTGACACAGTAATTTGTCTGTGATCTCTCTTGAAAAGCCACTAAAATATAATAAATACCTTTTAAGATAAGACAACAACCCCACAAGGAAAAAGAGAAGGCTCACAGGAATAAAGTTTTAGGAAATAGAAAGCGACTGGATGAAAGGCCAGTTATTTAGCAGAACTGAAAATATTAGAAAATGAGTCAGCTATGGGGAACCTAAGAAGCAACTCAATTTAATTGACAAACTCCCAGAAGTCTCAAGAATTGGGGCCCTATGTATCTCTGGAATTCAGGATAAAGGAGGGATTAAGACAAAGAATATTGTTTGGAAGCTTATTTGAGAAACAGACTCAGTGTCTCCCTGTAGCTCAGGCCGCTAAGGTACAGGCTAGGGAAGCCACGCACCTGGGTTCAAGATCCACGGCTGGCAACAAACAAAAATGTAACAAACCATTAGAATCCTCATAACTATTACAGCATTATCTCTCTTATACTTGGGAAGAATGGGTAAAAGAATGACTATCTAGATGAGAGTGGGGGAAACATTTGATGTACTTGAGTGCATGGGTTTTGTATTGAATCTGGTATGGAGTAAAAATGTGCATAATAAGTGCTGAAGAAGGCCCTGCCTTCTTACTGTATATTGTCAAATAGACACGTCTGTGGGGAGCGGAGAGTGGGGTGGCATGGGTGGAGTGGGGAATGGGATGGAAGAGCTTCTCTGGGATAGTCTGGCAAATTCAAGAGGTAAAAAATAATCTCTGGATACTGATATCAGGGATCCACTGAAATAGTGCAGTCAGAGCAAAGTAGTGAAGATCCTAATTGGCAAGTACCCCACTAGTTTGCAGTGTTTTAGTTCTCCACCCTTATATTTGAGTAAATAGCTAAGGAATAAGAGATATTAGAAGAAAGTGTCAAGTCTGAGAGATAGGGACCAAAACAAGGACAACATTAAAATTACCTGCAAGGGGAAACATACACAAACACTCTCAATAGCTGCAAAGAGATCAGAGAAACTGTTCTGTGAGAAAGGGGTGAAAGTAGTCAAAAGGTACAAATTTCCAATTATAAAATAAATAAGTCCCGGGAATGTAATGTATACATGGTGACCCTAGTTAATAATACTGCATTGTATATTTGAAAGTTGTTAAGAGAGATTTTAAAAGTAGATCTTAAAGTTAATATAATGTCATGTCAAGTATATCTCAATTATAAAAGAAAATATTGCATATATGAAATAAGAAGAAGAAGTTATTAAAAAAAAGGAGACTTCACAGAACAGAAAAGAGCTCTTGGCAATTAAAATAGTACAAATGAAAACTCAATTGAAAGAGTAGATTATTAAATGGGAAATTAAATTAAAAATAAGACAAAGACATCCTTGTCTTTGCAAGAGAAAAATATAAGAAGTACAACTACCCAATAATAGAAGCTATAGAAAAAGTGCAAAAAATAGTGGAGGGGATAAAATTTTATTTAAAAATTTCAGGATGATTTTCTGGAAATGAAGGACACGGATTTCCAGATTTATGGGCCCATGGAATGGGTAAAAGCAACCCTCATTGAGGCACTAAGACTTAACAACATTAAAGTAAAGAGCAAAGTGGCACAGGGAGATGATCCTATAGACCCCCAGAGAGAAAAGCATGATTCTTGTAAAGGGTCAAGACTCAAAATGGCGTCAAGTTCCTTATTAGCAATGACAGAATCTATAAATGAAGGGAGTTGGGTCTTAACATTTCATAAAGAAAGGGATTTCCAGTTTGGGGCTCTACACCCAGCCAACATCAATTATTAACTGTGAGCACAAAATAAATGAGGACATTTTCAGATATGGAAATTCTCAAAAGTGTTGTTTCCCATGCATCCTGTGTTAGGAAACTAATCTAAAATAAGGAAATCAACAAGAATAAATAAAGGGAAACCATGAGGATCTAAGCAACAGTGGGTTTAGAAGATAAATGGCAAAGGGAACACCTGGGAAAACAGAGAAAGAGAGCTCCTAGATGGCAGCTGTGCAGCAGCCTAGAAAAATCAGTCCCAATTGGGGCAACACCAGAGGCCCTGAGAAATTGTTCCACAGTATGAAAGTATAGACTCTCTAAGGTATTTGTGCCTAATGACAGTGACTTATAAAATGAAGGGTTGAAGGGAGAAAGGTCAATTTGGTGATAAGGACATCAAAAAAGAGCATATTAAAAAAAAGACAATTATTAACTCTAGAGAAGATAAACTTGTACAGGGAGTCAGAAGTAATTATTTGCATAGTCAACATAACGTCTCATCCTGGACAAATTTCTGTTTATCTAAGCTAGAATTATGGATGAGGGCAATTGGATTATACCTGGTGGTGGGGAGTGAGTAGCAGAGAAACAGTTAAATGTAGATAAAAGATAAAATGTACTAATCAAAAGTAGGCAACACAAGCATGTTTATTTAGATGTAGGAAGCAAATACCTAAGTAATTTAACTAAAAGAATCTAAAAATGGAGGAGAGAAGGAGAAGAGTTTCTTTGTTTTTTCACAGAAACCATCATTATATGTCTGTGTGCCCATGTCATTTTTGTAAAAATAACAATTTTATAAAAATAAAAACCATAATTTAAAAATGAATGAGACAGAGGGAAGTGTTCTGTTATCCCTGGAAGCAATTATCTGTTACAAAGACTCAGGCTGTTGTTGGGGAAATATCAAAAGTATAAAGGAGAAAATAAAAACAAGAATTTCAGCCCTCGAGATAATTGCTGTCAAGATTTCACACTTCTGTGTGTAAACCAATCTAGGACACTTGCAGAGGATATGAACTCATTTTGGATGAGACCAAGAACCACTTAAGTCCCTATCATAGATCTGAAAATTGGTGAGGACAAATTTAGCACTAAAGGAATGAGATACTTTTAAGGGATTTTTTATGAGAGTAGCACCCTGAGTGAAATTCCCTCTCTCCATGCTAGGAGAATGGTTTCCTGAGGGTCAGGAGCAGCCTCTAGGGTCAGAATAGTCTCTCTGTTGCACAGGGCAGTAGACCCTCTGGCAAGCATCTTTTCTTTGGCAACCTTCTCCCAGGCTCCAGGTAACTCATCATGTCTCTCAGAGCCCCACTGTACTCACACTGTCACAGTGTCTCTAGTGTGTGCCTGTAACACACATATCACACACGAAGTCTGCTCCAGTCTCTAGAAAACCATCTCTTGGTTAGAGTTATTTCTAAGATGACTCATTTTACAACCAGAGGGTGACATTATTTATAATATTACTCCCAAAATTTTGAGATAATCTCTCCACTGAGAGTCAATAGCTGCCTCAAGCATCCACTAGGGCTTCAACATTTAAAAGTGAGTTATAACATGGGATTATGGTGATATGCAGAAGAGCAGAGAAAAGATGAAGGAAGGGAGGACTCTATGGTTGAGTTAAAGCTGATTGTCAGTGATTATTTATTCAAGTAAATTTAAAGCCTTGTACTTATCTTGCTTTATTTTCCTTGTCCTGGAAGGAAGGAAGGAAGAAGGAGTGAGGGAATCAGGAAGAAAAGAGAAAAGGGAAGTGTGTGATCTGTTTTGTGAAAAGTAATGTTTGAGGTAAATTAAACCAATTCATCTTGTGCCTGATATTCCATCTTGCTGAACTTTTAACTTAAAAAAAACATTTACTGACTGTAAATAGCTGCTTTCTAACTTAGGTGTGGCTTCCTCCAAGAATTGTGCAAAGTTTTTTTTTTTCCCTTCTCTCTGTAGCCAAGGCCAGTTTAACTAAAAACCAATCTATAACCAATCCTACTTTTCGCAATTCTGTATTTTCCTCCTCATAATTTTTTTCTTTAAAATTCTTTAAACAAAGACCTCAGTGGTACACAATTTGAACTGATAACTGGATTGCAAGATGCTGAGATGAAAAGAATGTCCTTGTCCTCAGGGATCACAGAGTCTATGGAGGAAATTTGTCAATCATGACAATAAAAGTCAATAAACATGCACACTGTGATCCTTGAGGGAATAATCACCTCACATGGGAGGGGTTGAGGGAAGGCTTCCTGGAGAAGATGATGCTTAAAGTGTGCCTCTAATGACTAGTGGGGATTTCTTGGGTGGGTGGAGAAGACAGGGAGGACATTCCTGGACATGCTTTCTCTATTTTGAAATGCTATCTAGGATAAGTTTTAATCTTTAGAATTGAGATTGAAAAGTGAAGTTGATACTAACCAGCTTCTTCTTGTGGAAATAAGAGTCTACTCTCCCCAGGTTCTCATTTACGGCTTTTCTTTTTTTTTTCATTTTTAATTTCATGGAAGGAATGATGCATCACATTATTATTATTATATTATAAAAGTCTAATTTCTTTTATTTGGTTTGTTTGGTTTCTCTATATACCACAAATGAATGAAAATATAGGATGCTGGTTTTTCTCCTTATGACTTGTCTCACTAAGCATAATTCCCTGTAGTTCCATCCACGTTGCTGCAAATGACAGGATTTCATCCCTTTTAATAGCTGAGCGGTATTCTATTGGTATAAATAAATGTCTTCTTCATGCACTCTTTAGCTGATAGGTACTTAGGTTGTTTGCAGCTCTTGACTATTGTAAATAATGTGGCAATGAACATGGGAGTGTATATATCTCTTTCAATTAGTAGTTGTGTTTTTCAGGTAAATATCCAGAAGGGAGAGTATATTATGACCTTACTTAAAATAAATGAACAATACAGAAGCAACAAAAATCTTACCATGTTTGTGGATTTGCAAGCACATCTTGGCTTATCTAGAATGTAGTACAGGGCTTAGATAATGTCTATATGCAATTACTGAGTAGATAAAAATACTTGGATTTATAAATGCCTAATCCAAAGGCCAAATTGAAAAAAGACCTATGGGATTCATAACTTTGATATGGAATTGACTTAGAGAACAGAAGCAGAGATAGAAATAAGTAGTGGGGGACACAAAGACTCATAACGAGACTAAGGGTATTTAAAATGCCACTTAATCCCAATCTTAACATGATGATCTGCTCTGAGGTAAACACTTTGTTGATATCATCTTTGTTATTTCAAGAGAGACTCTGGGAGGCAGGACATAATTATCTCCACCTTACCATTTCACCTAGTAACATCTGGGACAGGATAAACTGAGAAGAGGCGGTATTATGAACACTAATGAAATGGCACACATGACTGCTTGGTTACAGCATGACCATTTCTGAAGTGGAAGAACCAGTTTCTAGACTGTGAGGGCAGTGACTTGTATTGCTTATAATCCAAGTATAGAATGTTGTCCAGAGATAAAGGTTCAATGACCACTTGAGATAAATTTGGTTCAGGTCAGAGTTACTGACTGTGTGACCTTGGACAAAGTACAGAACATTTCTCAGTCTGTTTCCTCTTCTACAAATAGCAGAAATAATATCTCATAAGCTGAGAGGCAGTATTGTATGCAAATGTATGTATGTAAATTCTTAGTCTAGGGCATGACCCACAGAAAGTTCTCAATAAATGTTGACTGCTAGTATTATTTTATATTTTCGTCTATCTTATTGAATGATTTCAAACCTAGGATAGTAGGAAACTCACTTTGACAGAAGTAGTGAGAGCACACTTCCTTTAAGGTGTCCTTCTCTTCCATTGGAGAGTCAAAAAGACATCACCACTGGCAGGTTAAAGACATACATGTTGTAAACATTTTCCTTGTAACTTTGTCACTTATGAACCACTCAGTCATTTGCATTTAATTTTCCTCAAGTAATATAACAACTAACCTGATGTTCCCTGCTCACCTTTTCTCCCCGCACTTTGACTGTGGATTCCCACACTCTTGGGCCATCCCTGTTTTGCTCCCTGAATTATATAAGATTCCTGGGTTTACACTGAATGGGAAAGATGGTCAACCACTTTTCAGTCCCAGAAGGAGTGATACAAAGGAAGGCTTTTATTCTAAAATTGGACATGTTGGTTCAAGTGTACCCAAGGCTCCATGTCCAGTCAAGTTATTTGAATCATATTTGTCACGGAATTGGTCAGAATAAGACTTAGCATTATGTTGGAGTTAATGGTCACTAGTTTGGCTTAAGTTTTCATATGGCATCATGATACCTGTGGTGGGCCCTAGAGGGTGTCTACTTCACTAGAGGTTTTTACCTAGTTCTAGTTGGAAGCAGGGATTTTTCCAAGAAAGTTAATAAAAGAGAGAATTGTAACATTACTTGACCCAGTGGTGAGCGTGGGGATAGTAAAGAGGCAATATATGCTCTGTGTGACCAGTCTCTAGACACTGATTCTATTTGCCTCATTCACTAACATTATAAATAGATATGAATGATAGGGACACAATGGAAACCACCTTCAACTACATGTACGAAGGACACCTATGAGAGAAGTGCTGAATAAACCCGAGAGAGCTGTGGGAGTAGATTGCAAGCCCTTTAGCTCTCTTTCTAAGCTTTAATCTGTCACTGTAGGTAGAATCTCATTTTAGTAGGGACCTTATATTGCTTTCTATGACATTGCTCATTCTAGATTTTTACTTAGCTTTGTAAAATAATTTCATTCATTCCATATTATAGGTGAAAGACAACTCAGGACTAAATTATCCCTCTCTTTTTACTAAAAATAACCTTAGGGGGTTTAGTGACATTAAGGAAATTGCTCAATATCACCCAGTTATTTGGTGCATACACGGCTAGAATTTTAGGGTTGTATAGATCACTCCCTTCCACCCCAATCTCTTTTTAGAGAAACCCAGTCAACTGTTTGTATATATCCTGCTCCAAAGCTTCCAGGAAATTTTGAGTTTTGATTCTCAATTATTAGGTCAATGACTGTTTTTACTGCTGCTCACTTACCTTTCTGAATCTATTTGGATAAAATAAATATTAAGTAAAATTCCTGGAATGTCACATGCCAAGTTGCACAAGTAAGTGAGGCAAAGGCATGCTCTAGAAGTAAGTGGGTGAGAACTTAAGCTAAACCTGCCTTTACTTGAACATTTGTGAATGAAACACATTATAAACTAGTTGCTTGCCTAATTTTGATTCATTCCTTTGTCTTATTTCATTATTATTTGTCCCAAGAAAGCATCTTTGATCTCTCCCTAGTCTAGATTAAGTGCTCCTATCTTACATGAGTTCCTATTAACATCCTGTATCTCTCCTGTCATCAGGATTTTCATATTTTATTATAAGAACTTATTTCTTTGTCTACCCCTTGGTTCTGAAAGTTCCTCAAGTTTGGGAATTATGGCTTTTTTATCTTCATACCCCAGGCCCTATCACAGTGCCAGGATCCAAAGAAGGTGCTTCAATACAAATCAACTGGTTGAATGAATAAGGTATGGCCCCTGATTTCTGGCACTTGGAGAAATTATCATTAGCAACCTCATCAAAGGCATACAATGAGGAACGTGCCTTCAGATACAGGTTATAGATATTTCTGAAGCCAGAGTTGGTTGATCTAGCTAGCAAAATTGCCAATATATCTATATATACACATAGGAATGTGTGTGTGTGTGTGTGTGTGTGTACACATGAATGGGCATTGGAAAAGTGGAAGGGTAGGCAAGACTAACATGCTAGGGAGAGCAGCTATTGCATTGTAAATCTTAGGAAGTTAATTCTCTGGGTATTAAACCATACAGCTTGAGGAACTTGTCTTCCATAAGTGAGAGCCCTATTTGGGACTCACAATCAGTAGTTCTGGAGGCAGGTGGAAGATCTCAAGTGAAGACTCAGGGAGAAGAAAATGGTCATCTACAAACTAAGGAGAAAGATCACAGAAGAAATTGATCCCGCTGGCACCTTGACTTTAGACCTCTAACCTCCAGAACTCTGCTACATCCTGGAGTAGTGTACCTGGAGCAGTGCAAAGATTAGATGACTCTTCTCTCAGGATAAGAGCAAACTGAAGAGGACAGAAAAGGGAAGAGATAAAAGAAGGTCTTTGATAACAGACTTTCCTGTGTTCTTTCCAGCATCTTCCAGCCTCTAAGATTCCAGTCTTCCCTTTCAAATCCTATCTCCAGCAAAACCAGATGGGTGACAGATGTTACTGATACCTCCTGAGTTGATATGAAGTGATAAGAAGTTCACCAAACTAGGAATCAGGGGACTGGGGTTTCAGGACCAGCAGCTATGTTTCCACCAGCCTGCCAGCACAAGGGCAGCTGGGATTCATAACACTGCTGACCTGAATGATCCAGAGGCCTCTGAGCTAAGAGACCATGCCTACTTCTGCATGAGGGGGCCTGCCTGCTACTGAGTTGAGTAACCCAGCTCAACAGTGAGCAGTGACCCTACACAAAGATACCACATAGCCTATAATTGCCACCCCACCCACAGCAGCTTAAATTTGCCACCACCTAAGAAGTAACCAAGAGAAAGAGAAAAATAAAACCTCAGTATCAGATATGCCAAAATAAAAATTGCCCCCAAACAAAACAAGAGTAGCCCAAAGAGAGGAAGAAATCAGGAGTTCCTGAAAAAGAAATAAAATGACATTGAAGAGGACAAATTAACAAAGAATTTAAAGTGTTATAGAAAATCTGAATGATCTGTTGGATGCACATTTAACTACCCAAAGAAAAATCTAAGACCTTAGAAAAAATGATAGAGTAAAAGGACTACTTCATTAAAGAGATTGCGACTATCACAAAGGCCCAAACAGAGCTGCTAGAGATGAAAAATACAGTCAATGAATTGAAGACAAGTATGGAAAATTCCATAAACAGGTTCAATCTCACAGAGGAACAAATCTCAGAAATTAAAGACAAAGACATAGACACGACGCTCATGACAGAGGAGATAAAAGATTGAGAAAAAGTGAAGAAACTCAGTGAAAAGTATCAGATACCATAAGAAGAACAAACATTAGAATAATTGGCATCCATTAAGGTAAGGTGAGGAAAGAGTAGAAAAATTGCTAATAGCAGAAAAATTTCCACACCAGTCACAAAAGACTAATCATGGAAGTCCAAGGAGTGAATAGAACACCCAAGTTTCTGAATGCAAAAAGACCTACACAAAGACATATCATAGTAAAACTAGCAAAAAGCCTTGAAAAAGACAATCTACTAAGGCTGTGAGAGAAAAGAGAAACATAGCCTACTAAAGTACTATTAGGCTATCATCAGACTTCTCAGCAGAAAACCTAGAGGCCAAGAGAGAGTGAAACAACATATACAAAATACTAAAAGACAAAAACTACCAGCAAGGAATACTCTACCTGCAAAATTATCTTTCAAAACTGATGGAGAAATAAAGGCCTTCAACAATAAAAAAAAACCTTAACAGATATTTCCATCATTAAATCTGCCTTCCAAGAAAAGTTGAAAAGAGTACTACAACAGAGAAACTAAAAAGAATGACCAAACCATGAGAATTTTGACAAACAGTAAAATAGAGTCAGAAACAAAGTCGAGCCATCAGATGAGAGGAAAAACAACACTAAAGGCAAAAGAAAACATGGAAGACACCACACCAGCTCAGAAAAGATTATATATTGTAATGGGTTAAGCTAGAGACAAAACACAAGGTAGTCACAAAATCTAATCTTATGGAGATACATAGAAGATAAAGAATCAGAAAGAATCAACAATATCAAAAATTATTTAAAGGCAAAGGCAAACAGAAACAAACGGGAAAAGAAGCAACAACAATATAAACTAATAGAAAACAAAGGATTGTATGACATAAATAGAACCCTATACAGCAATAATAATTCTAAATGTGAATGCATGGAGCTCAGCAACCATGACGCAGTGCGGCTGGATGGATCCGAAAACAAGACCCATCAATTTCATGCCTACAGGGAACCCACATCAGATCCAAAGACAAATATAGGTTGAAAGTAAAGGGCTATGGAAAAATATCTCAAAGCAAGGGGGATGAAAGGGAATTAGAAATTGCAATACTAGTATCAGACAAGATAGACTTCCACCTAAAAGAGGTAACATGAGACGAAGATGGACACCACATCACAGTTAATGGGCTAATCTATCAAGAGGAAATAACTGTCATTATATATGCACTCCCAGTGCTGGACCACCTAAATATACAAAACAAGTACTAAAAGACATAAAGGGAGACATTGACAGCAATGTAATAATAACAGAGACTTCAATATCCCTCTTACATCATTAGATTAACTAAACAGGAAAATCAAACAAGAATTAAAGTCCTAAATTAAGTAATAAATCAGTGGACGTAGCAGTCTTATATAGACCTTCTACCTCAATAAAAAAGATTATACATTCTTCTTAAGTGCACATGGGACATTTTAAAGTACAGATCATGTCCTGGGACATAAAGAAAACTTTAATAGATTTAGCAAGATTGAAATTATAGATAGTTTTTCTCAGACCACAAGGGTGTGTAACTAGAAATGAACCAGAAAAACAAAACCGGAAAAGCTGCAAAGATTTGGAGATTAAACAAGTTTCTGGATGTGACTTGGTGGACTAGGGGTTTAGTTCAATGGGTATACTCTACATCTTAAGGTCCCAGTTTAAGACCCAGGACCTGGGGAAACAGTCCAGATGAATGACTGAATAAAATGCTTCTTCCTCCTGCTTGCCTGTCTACCCGCTTTCATTTCTGCCTGTACCTTTCCTTTAAAAAAACAAAACAAAACAAAACAAAAAACCAAAAAGCAATTTCTGAATAATTCCTGGATCAACAAGGAAATTAAAGATAAAATAAAAAATTCTGTGGAAACAAAAATGAAGAGATGAGCTAACAGAATATGTGGAATGTGGCAAAAGAAGTTTTAAGAGGAAAGTTTATAGTCATATAAGTAGACATCAAAAAACCAAGAGACAGTTCAAGTTAAATATCTAACTACACACCAGAAGGAACTAGAAAAAGGAGAACAATTGACATAAAAATCAGCAGAAGGAAGGAAATAATAAAAATTAGAGTAGAACTAAATGAAATAAAAAAATAAGAAGACCATTCAAAAGACTAATGAAACTGAAAACTCCTTCTTTGGAAAAAAGAAACAAAATTGATAGGCCAGCTCATGATGAGAAAAATAGAGAAAACCCTAACAATTAGAATCAGAAATGAAAGAGGGAAATATTACAACAAACACTGCAGAAGTACAAATGATCCTCAGATTATTATGAACATCTGTGTGCCAATGAATTTGTCAATCTTGAAGAAACAGAAAGACTTCTGGAATCCAACAACCTTCCCAAACTGATCCAGGAAGACAGATAACTTGAACAGACCAAGCACAAGTACAGAAATCAAAGCAGTAATCAAAAGCCTCTCCCAAAACAAGGGCCAAGGATGCAAAGGTTTTCACTGGTGACTTCTAACAAATATTTAAACACAATTCCACCCATTCTCCTTAAGCTCTTCCACAAAATCAAAAAGGAGGGAAAACTCCCAAATATATCTATGAAATTAAAGTTACATTGATTCCAAAATCAGGCAAAAATATCCCCCCCAAAATTTGCAGATCGACATCACTGATAAATATAGGTGCAGAAATCCTCAGCAAAATTTTGTCAGCCAAATCCAACAACAGATTAAAAAAATTATATATCATGACCAAGTGGGATTTATTTCAGGATGCAAGGATGGTTCAACATATGCAAATCAATCTATGTAATCCACCACATCAACAAAGGGAAAAACAAAAATTATATGATCATATAAATAGACACAGAGAAGGCATTTGACAAGATTCAATAAGTATTCATAATTAAAAACTCTCACTAAAGTGGGAATAGAAGGCACATACCTCAACATAATAAAAGCCATATATGACAAATCCACAGCTAGCATCATACTCAGTGGCAAAAACTGAACGCTTTTCCCTTAAGATCTGGAACAAGGATGCCATTCTCACCACTATTATTTAACATAGCTCTGGAAGTTCTGGTCAGAATGATAATGCAAGAAAATGATATTGAAAGAATCCAAATGAAGAAATAAAATCACCATTATTTGCAGATGAAAAAATATACTTAAAAACCCAAAAGACTATTAAAAAACTGTCAAAAAGAAACTAAAAATGAATACAGCAAAGTAGCAGGAATATAAAATAAATACACAAAAAAGATAAAATACCTGAGAATAAACTTAACAAAGGAGATGAAAAACCTATACACTGAAAATTAAGACATTGATGAAAGATACATAAGAAGACACAAAGATATGGAAGAGTATTCCATGCTCATGATCAGAAGAATTAACATAGTCAAAATGACCATCTTACTCAAAGCAATATACGTATTTAATGAAATTCCTACCAAATTCCAGGGATAGTTTTCAAGCAAATTGAACAAACAATACTAAAGTTTGTATGGAACCCAAAAAGATCTCAAATAGCCAAAATTAGCCTCAAAGGGAAGAAAAAAGAATGGAGGAACCACACTGGCTTCAGAGAGAGGGAGATCATGAACACAATACCATGCTAGCACAAAAACAGATACACAGACCAGTGGAATAAAACTGCAGCTATATGGACAGCTTATATAAGACAAAGGAGCCAAGAACATACAATAGAAAATCTATTCAACAGATGGTTCTGGGAAAATTGAACAGCCACCTGCAAGAAATGAAGCTAGCTTACTTGTTAGCACCATACACAAAAATTAACTCAAGATGGATTAAAGACTTGCACGTAAGATCTGAAATTATAAAATACATGAAAGGAAACAGGGAAAATGCTCCATGACATCAATCTCTGAGATGTCTTTGAGGAAGTAACATCTATGCAAAGGAAACTAAACAATTGGAACTACAGTAAACTAAAATGTTTCTGTACAGAGAAACCACCACTAAAAAAGGCAATTCACTGAAAGGGAGAAGATAGCTGCACAACATACATCAGGCAAGAGCTTAACCTGCTACATACATACATATATATGTATATGTATGTGTATACACATATATTGTATATATATAAATAATTCACAAGCTTTGACAACAAAAAATAACAAAATGCACACTAAAAAAATAAAGATGGATCTGTTATTTCATCTAGCAATCCTACTTCTAGGCATATATCCAAAGAACATAAAAACTCTAATTAGAAAAAAATCTGCATCCTTACGTTCATAGCAGCACAATTCACGACAGCATGGAAACAACTTAAAGTCTGGTCAACGGATGACTGATTAAAGAAGCTATGGTGTGTGTTGTCAATGGAATTCTATGCAGCTGTTAAAAAAATGTATGAAATAGTACCTTTTGCAACAAACTAGAGAAATTGGAGATGATTATGTTAAGAGAAATAAACCAGGAAAAGAGAAGTACAGGATGGTTTTATTTATATGTGGATATAAAGAAACAAAACTATCAGACAAATGTCAAAAAAATTCACAGGATGCAAGATTGTGGCCACAGAGTGTGGTGGGTAGGGAAACGGAATGAAGGAATTCAAAAGGTGATGGAAGGCGTGCCCTGGTGGCCTAGCAGTTTAAACCAGGTGTAGTCCACATATCGGGTTCAAGACCCGAGGGAAACAACCAGTGAAGAACAAGTGAATAAAATGAATAAAGTGCTTCTTCCTCCTCTCCCTGCGTACTTGATTTCATTCCTGCCTGCACCTTTCCTTTAAAAAAAAAAAAAAAGAAGGGGATGGGAAAGGGCACTGGGATTCTGGTGGTGGCTGTGGTGTGAAATGCACACACATGGAGGTGCACATTAAATACCCTAAAGTAAAGTAAAACAAAACAAAAGAATCACTTGTTCTGAACCACAGATCAAAAATTCTTGCTTGAATGTTGGTAGGAGTGGGCTTGGAGTTTTCCAAGAATTTCTCTGCTTTGATTATTAAACTGCAGAATTTCTACTTACTGAAATCAGCCAAGATCTCTGAAACAGGTGCTGCAAAAGGGGGAGCAGCCTGTCTCTTTAGTCATGTAACGGGTGATTTTTAAAATTCAAGCTGGCCATCTTTGATGAGGATGGGTCCAGAGAAACATGGTCCCAGTTTACCTCAAGGATGCTATTTACCCTTTAGGGATGTACATGGTTGCCCTAAAGTTGCCAGGTCTCGTGATGCAAACTTTAACTTAAAAGTAGTGGAGGGATTTTGAATTATGGAGTGAAGAATTTGACAAAAATCATGGTTTAGGGACTCTGGAAATCAACCAAAGCTAAACAACAAATTAAGAATCATTTATTCATGAAAAACTGCTAGCTCTTTAGGTGAGATCAGCATGGACCTGGACACTCCTTGCCTGAGGGGCCTCTACCATCCCTAATGAAGTTTACCAGGCAAGCAGGGCAGCTCTGGCTGGAAATCCGGTGTCTTGAGGAGTGGGTAGGCTCCACTGACGACACCATGGCATTGTTAATAAAAATAATAAACGTAGTCGGACTGGAATAGGGAAAATCCACGGCTCTTCTAGCTTGAGCTTGTGACCCTGGTTAGGACAAGCAGCAGGCTAGTCAGAAATTCAACAATAAAATCTTGGAAACAAGAGAAGGGCTAAAATAAGCTCTCCGTACATAGCCGGCTTGCTAGAAAACTACTCACATGCATAGGGAGTGCTGTGAAAGGAGCTGAAAGCAAATGCCAGGGTCGATTTGGGAGCTGGCTGAATCTGAATGCCCGCTCGGACTGGACTGTGACGACCCAAAACATCTTCAGACATTTCCAGCTGTGTGGGGAACAATAAGGGAAAAGCTTAGTATAGATAAATCCATGCGTTGGCAGTGAAAGAGAAACCTTGGCGTCTGGAATGCCAGGTGCCTGCCAGCAAGGAAAACCTTGGCAGGAGGGGTTTCTGACGAACCGTTGAAACTAAGACGTTAAAAGTTAGCGGGTTAGCTAAGACGTTGTGCAACTGTATGTATAGCCTTTTGTGTGTGACTTCAGCTATGTGAACATGGGTTGCAAAAATGGATGATTTATATCTTGTGCTTTTTTGAAGAACAGCTTTCTTGTATAACGACAATAAATACGCAAGGAATCAGATGCTTGGGGGTGACAGTCCTCAAAGATTATTCACCCCCTGATCCCACTTTCACTCTATCTTCGTCTCTTGTCTTTCTCAATCTTTCGCGGCCTCCTTCCTTCTCCTCTGTTCTCCTGGACAGAAATCCTGGATTAGCTGTCCTTTGGTACAAGAGGGGAAGCAATAGTGCCCCCAGTTGAGAGCCACTGTTCTAGGGCAACCACTAGGAAAACAACATTTTTCTAAAAATATTTTAAAAATCAGAAGAGGAATTAAAATGGTATGTTAACATTTTGTTCATAAAATATGACTGTGATGAGGAACAGAGCAAATATGACATAAGACCTAAAGAAAATAAATAGCAAAATGGCAAATGTAAATCCAATACCATCTGTAATTACACTACTGTAAAAGGACTAAATTTTTCAGTTGAAGGTAGAAATGTTGGAATTGGATACAAAAGTAATACCCAACTATATTCAGGCTGTCAGAGCATATTCAATGATACAAGCAGATTTAAAGTAAAAGAATGAAAAAAGATATTCCTTGATAATAGTAATTGTAAGAAATCTTGAGTGACATTGACTTTAAGAAAACAATTTTGTTTAACTTTAAAAAAAACTCAGTTTTTTGAATCTTTTCTATCGCTTTTCTGGTCTCTGTTTCTGCTATGATTTTTGTTATTTCTTCCTTCTGTTAATGTTGGCCTTAATTATTTATTTATTTTTTTTTTTGTAGTTTCTTGGGATGTAAGGTTATTTTTTGTTTCTTAATGTAGGTATTTATTATTACAAATGTCCCTCTAAACTGTTTTTGCAGCATTTTACAGATTTTGGTGTTTTGTTTTTCCGTTTTCTTTTATTTCAAGCTATTTGTAAATTTATCTTTAGATTTATTATTTGGTCGATTGTTCAGGTGTGTGCTGTTTCATTTCCATATAGTTGGAAATTTTACAGCTTTCCTCCTTTTATTGCTTTCTAGTTTTATACTAATGTGGTCAGAAAAGATACATAGTATGATTTCAATATTCTTATATTTACTAAGACTTATTTTATAACCTATATCGATCTGCCCTAGAGAATTATCCTCATTTCTGTTGCTCAGGAAAAACACTGTTAATAGTTAATTTTGTGTTATATAACCTTCTAGTTTTATAAATACTTATATGAAATTACAAATTAGTATAATATAAATACATAAAGATATTTTGTCAATATATAATACTATAAATATATTCATTATGTATGTATAGGCTCACATTTTAATTTTTGAATTATTTTTAAACGAAATTTAAATTTCATCATAAAATTGTTTTAAAAACTTTTTTTTTTCTACTTTGCAGATGTAAGGGTTATTAATTTTGCTGGTCTTAAGTTACATCCATAAAACAATCCATCTCCTTTTCTGGGAAATGCTGTTATTATATGATCTACTTGTTTGTTTGTTTTTTAAAGAGAAATAAGCCTTTATTTTATTTTCCTTGTTTCACAAATAGAGCTGGCTTTTTTGGCTGCTTTTTGGTGGTAAGTCAAAGAGACAAACCCATATCCTCATCGGACCCCTGCTCTTCCTTCCCTTCAACCTTGGCTGGGGCTGAAGAGCGGGCACCACCACGCAGGTGAATCAGCCAGGAAGGCCTTGACCTTTTCAGCGAGTGGGAGGGTGAGCTCAGCCTCCACAGAGTCAGGACCCGCTTGCAGCACTGTTGATAGAATGGGGCACTGATGCAACAGCCGGGTAATCGATCCGCGGACTCACACTGGGAACAGTCGGGACACCCTCCAGGAAGTGAGACTGCAGTTTGCTCTGTGAGGTCAAGCGCTTCAGGGTTGTAGCTGCTGCCTGTAAAAAAACACCTGCTGGATGATCAGCCCAGGAGAACCGGGCATGTTCAGCATGTCCAGGAGGGTGTCTTCGCTGGCGCTTTGTCTCCATTCCCAATCAGCTGCACAGCACTCAGGATTGCAGTGGTGCCCTGGGGAGTTTAGTGGCGATGCCTAAAGCCTGGAAAAAAGAGGGCTTCTCGGGCCCAGACCAGTGTTTTGGGCTGGCACAGTGACTTCACACGGGGCGATGGCAGCAGCGTGGGGCAGCAGCAGGCACATCTCAGAGAGCCCCTCTTTGGCGAATACAAAGCCCACGTCCCCCTGGATATGAGGCAACAAATTCCTACAGAGCTGGGTTGTTTTCCAAATGCCCTCTGATGGCCTTGTGCATGCTGGCGTTCTTACCCCCATCGGCACCAGGGCCTTCCCGCGGAGGGACATGAGGGTCTGCTGCATCTACCTGGGGCCCGCATTGTCGCTCCCACAGTGCGGCATTTTGGACAATCGTCCAGAAGTCGGATGATCTTTAGGAAGTAGTTGGACTTCCTGTCTTCCCTGGGCATCAGGGCAGTGCATCCGGAATTGCCACTCAGGGTTTAAAGATGATGTCACTCATGCGAGGACACCTGGTGAGAGAAGCTATTACATGGTGTAAATGGGTGATGCCATCATCTTAGCGATCTCACCTACTACCAGACCCGGCTGGTTAATCAAGGGGTGGCCTTTGGCCCAAACTAGGATGATAATAGAATCCTGGACCCCTGGCTGTAGTTAATTGACTCAAGAATTGCTATTTAATCCAAGTTTGTTTTTTTTTTTTTAACTTTGCTCCAAGGAGAGCAAATCTTTGCCTGGTCTGATGATGAAGTTATGAGATGTCAAGTTGGTAACTGTCAAAGGCCATATATCACTGAAAGAGGAACTCGGTCTTAGAGAAAAACTAAGATGCGGACAGGAGTCAATACCTCCATTTGTACTTCTTCCCTGCTCAAAAAGCCAGCACAGCCATCCCGTCCCACCACCACCTTCATCTCTCATGTTTGTCATTCTCTGTTGATCATTGCCACCTCCACACAAACATTTCTGCCGCCTTCAAAGTGAATGGGGTCTCTTGACTACATTTCCCTTCCAGCGGCTACTTCATTCCTCTGTTCCTTGTTAGAGCGAACCTCCTTGAAGGGGTTGCCTGTGCTCAGGGTCTCAGATTCTGTCCTTCACAGACATGGCTTTGTGCGTCAGCGTGTGCGGAGCTAAGATCAGAGACTTTGAATGTGAAGGAACAAGAACCATTCATAAATGCTCAATGATCTGGGATGAAATCAAAGTTCTTTAACCTGACATGGAGTAATGCATATAAAAGAACTTTGGATGCACCCTGGTGGAGTGGTGGTTAGATGAATCGTCTCCAAAGGAGTTCAAGGCCACATACCACTGGGTTCGAGTCCTGGGTTCAGAGGGGCAGGGGGCGAGCAACCAGTGCGAATAGGTAAATAAAATTAAAATAAAATGCTGCTTCTTCCTCTCTCTTCCTGCCTGCCTGCCTACTTGCCTTCATTCCTACCTGAAACTTCCCCTAAAAAACTGTGAAATTGTGAAGTGCTATATACCAAGATTGCTTATTATGAAATTGTATGTATTTATAGGATGCATGTTTGTATACCTATAGATAGCTGCATATTGTGTACGACTATGACTAAGTAAGATTAACTGCTGTTTGGATCTAGATATTGTTCTTTTTCATCAAAGTAAATAAGACCAAATTTTGTATTTAATGGTGTCTCTTATTTAGTAGGCTGAAGTCATCTTCTTGTGGGGCTAGTACTTGGAATAAGAGGACATCTAGATTAAGAGAAATATATCTAAGTCATACCTCTGTCTCCCATATTCTCTTTCACCTACTGAGTTGCCTCAGGGATGATCTCTGTTTTGGTGGCATCCACATCACTGTCACCAGCCTGTGTGATAGACATCAGAGTGACTCCTAGGCTGTCTGGTCTCTGTCATGCAAACAGAGGTCTTGATCAGTAGGTTCCAAAGTCCAAGTCACGTGTCACAATTAAGTGGTAGTTGTTGTGGAGGTGACTCACCCATCACCTCTCCAGGTACCCTGTGTCAGAGCCACACTGCTGGTGGGCAGTTTCTTTCTGTTCCTTCAGCAGAAGGAAAGTTCAGACCTCTCCTTTCCTGGGAAACTCGGAAGAGTTGGCATTTCTCTCCTTACATAAAAAGCCCTCTGAAATGTCTCCTAAGTGGAGTCTCAAGCCTGCTTTTGAAAACAGTTTACATGAAGTTCATTTTCATCTCTTGGGTGCAATTTAACACCTATACTTCAAAAAACAAAACAAAACAAAACAAAAACCCAACCTTCCTGCTCCTCCTTCAGAAACCCCTAAAAGAATGTTTTGTTTGTGTTTTCAAGGTTGGCATTAAAATTCTCTGTATCTGTTTATTCTGGTTCAGATGCAATCTATGCACAGTTGTTCAAGAAAGCCTCAAGCAATAGTCTATTACCAGTCAGCCCCATATTACTCAATATGGCCCTGGCTCTCCCCTCTGCCTCTCACTTTTGGACTGAGGTTCACTGGAAATTAGGGAACTTTCTGAGGTTCAGAGTAAAGGAAGGCATCTCCCACAGGAAAAAAGGAACTCTAGTGGATAGAGGCTTCTTTCTTCACAGGGAAAGCACTGGAGGAGAGGCTAGTTAGGAGAACTTTTAGAAGGGTCGTGGAAGAAGCAGCAAATCACATCATAAATGCTGACCCAAAGAATATCTCTGTATATTTACAGAGAGGCTCCCCAGGATGAAATAAAACAAAGACACATTCAAAGACCAGGATTAGGAAACTAGAAGGACCTGTTCTGCCAGCTACCTACAGGGTATGTAAGTAATTGCTCTCTCTGGGCCTCAGTTTTCTCCTCATTAAAGCTGGAATAATAATCCCTACCATTCAAGATCTCTGTGAAGATTAAGGACAGTGCCTGATACGTAGTAAATCTTATATATGTGTTTGTTATTGTATATGTGATGAGCTGCAGAGGTGGGAATCCTGACTGCCATTTATTGCCTGTGTAATCTTGTGCATATTAATCTCTCTGAGCCTGGTTCCTTCCTCTGTAAATAGGGGTAATTTCACCAGGCTTGTTGCAGTGATTAAATAAAATTTAATGGCTAATGTGTGGAAAACACTAAGCACAGTGCTGGGGACTGAGTAACTGTCCAATAAATGCTAGCTATTATTTCTATTATTTTATTGTTACTTTTCTCTCATCATTTCTAGTCTTGCTTCTTTTTTGCCTCACCGGTTCTGGTCATTTAAACTCATTCCCTAAGAGCAGCAGAAGTGATGAAAGTATGTAGTCTGAAAAGGAATCTGTGCTGACAAGCAGCACAGTGGCTGTCGGAGGTTATCTGGAGCCAGGGAGAAGGGAGGGTCAGCTGCAAAGGGACACCTGGAATTTCTGGGATGTAAGAATGTTCTGTATCTTGACTGGTGGTGGTTTCACAGGGGTATCCATGTTAGAACTCATCAACCTCTATAGTTAAAAGGATTTATGTTTTATACAAATTTTACTTCCATTGTGTGTGTGTTTTTTTTTTGTTTTTTTTTTTTAAGTTAGTTGTCTCCCTGGTAATCTAGGACATTATTTTCTCTTCTCCATGGCATTTACCAGTATATAATATTATTTCATTCATTTCTTTATATATCTATTGGCCAACTCTTCTCCCCAGCAGAATACGAATTCTTTGATGGCAAGGATTCTCTGCCTCGTCCACCATTATAATATCTCTGCATCTAACATGATGCCTAGTGCTTAGGAGAAACACAATAAATTCTTCCTGACAGACTAAAATACTTTAATGACTCTACCTCCAAATAATAAACTGATTTCATTCATATCATATTCACTGCATCACTTTAACCCAGGGTATCATCATTTCTTGCCTGAATTATGCAGTGATATCCTTGTGGGTCCCCTTGTTCCCCTATATTTCCACAGAGACCCAACAGTAATTTTTTAAAATGCTAAGTTAGATCACTTTATTCCCTTGTTTAAAAAAAAAGAATTGTCTATAATTTGATTAAGGGACTGCATAAATAATAAAAAGAACGGCAATTTAAAACTCTTGGAAAATACAAAAGTTATATAAGAAAAATCATTATCCTAATGTGAAATAGTCTAAAACATAATATTGTAGTAGATATGAATCTCAGCCCATAACTTCAAAATACCTCAACTATTAATGATGGAGCAGGGAATAACCTTAGAGCAGAGAATTTATTTACTGTCTATACATGTTACCTCTTAAATGCCTGCTGTCCCAATCTATATACCTTTTCTATCTGGCTAATTGCTAATGTCTTCCTGCCATGGTGGGATTCATGAGTCTTCTGTGAGTCATGTAAGGTTTCATCTGACTTACACACTGCAATTGTGACTCTCTTGAGACCTGCCACTTCCTTAAGTTACTTCTGGAAATGTAACTCTGGTCCCTCCTGCTTTGGAAGCTCCAAACCTTACCCTCTTCTCTCATCATCCAGAGCAAATATCCCTGTCTTAAGGAAAAGGCCCGGCTTCTCTGAGACATTGTATGTATCCACAAGTCACATTCCCTTTTACTTCTCTCCCCAATCTTGTAATTTTTCTAAAGACATTAAAATTGAGGGCAGGGAGACTAAAACTGTTTGGAATGCAGGAAATTAATTTGGTCTAGTCTGTCAGACCTCTCACCCTAGGTAAAGAAGTGCCAAATTGTCTCCCTGCTTAAGTGGGGGACAGGGAACTAGGAAAACAAAGAGTAGCAAACATGTGAATCACTCTCAAAGTATTTCCTATTCATAGACTCCTAGTACTTTCTTGTGTTTTCAACAAAGAAAATTTATTTTTGCCCTACGTTCAACCTCTCAATCTCATATAGAGTGAATGTTTTGGACTTTCCTGCGCAGTAGGCATTGTGAAAGATTCACCAACATTCCCATTCAGTTCTATGATTAATTGAAACGCTTTAAGGCAAGTCACCCCCTTGTCAATAATGGTTCAGACATGGACAAACCTAAGCTAATTTGGGTCAATGAGATTCAATGAGAGGCTTGGTGAGGGGTGTGGGAAAGAAACTTCCTCAGTCTTTAATGCCAAGGAAAAGGTCTTTTTCTCTGTCTTTCTCTGAAGGTAGATGCACAGACTTCCCATTACCTCTGGCAGTCACACCACAGCAATGAAAATAATTGATAAGCAAAGAAGAAAGCCAAAACTGTGGATGGAAAAACAAAGAAGCAGAGTGAAGCTGCTGCATCCTTGGTACCATCATTCAACCAACCACGGGGTCCTGCCCCACCTCCTTATTGTTTAAGCTCTGTGAGTTAGCTTTTTCTCTTACTTGCTGCTCAGTGTGTCCCACTGATACAGAATTTGATGCCAGGAATTGAAGTACTACAAATAACAGAGCCATTGGGCTATATAGAGTGACCCCTTAAAAGGTATGTCCACACCCTAATTCCTGGATTCTGGCAGTGTTACATTATTTGGAAAAGACGTCACTGCAGATAAATTTAAGTTACATTTCATTATTTTCAAGTTCATCCAGATGTTGAAAGAACTCAGACATTTTAATACAAAAAATTCACATTTTATCATTATAGCATAGACATGCTTCAAGATCAAAAAAGTATTTTCAGAAGTTTGGCTGTTTTTATTTATTTTTAAAAATTTAGTCCAACTTCTTTGACAATGTTACTAATTTCGGAAATGTATTTTCCTATAACTAGAACTCTAATCTGGGAATCTGAACCTGACTTCTGTCTGAACCACTCTGCTAGGGTGTCTTGTGTAGGTTGCTTTCTCCTTTGAACATGAGTTACTTTCTCTGAAAGCAACTAATCAGTGATTACCAAGTTATCAGCTGAATCAGACTCAACTAGGACCTTGATGTGAATACACACTTCTGGGGTCCATCCTATCGCATCCCAAGCCTACTGAATCAGATTTGCTAACACGCGAGCCCAGGGATCTTTATTTTTAATTAGGCCAGTGTACAGCCAAGTTTGGGAAGTGCTGGACTAAATGACCTCTAAGCTTCTACACAGTTCTAAAATTTAGATTTTCTGGTTTCTGACTCTTCTATCACTGTCCCATCTCTGCTACTAGATACCATTAGAAAACCCAAACCACAAAATAAACAATAATAAAACCCAAAGCCATAGTTTAATCATCTTTATATCCTTCCAGTACCTATACAATGGCTGGTATTGTAGTTGACACTGAATAAATATTTAAAGAATAAGCCAACAGTGTTTAAACAGATGATTACTATTTCATGTGGATCCCAATAACCTATGGACAGAAAATTCTAGAGAGAAAATATTATCAACTGTTGCCTGCAATTTGTCTGGCCTCCTGTACTTCAAACATTGGGTTATGTGAATAAGGTTAATGCACATTTAGAGGCCCAGTGGGAAGTGGCTGAAGTCATCTTGAGGGCTGTATTTCCCAGGGGCAGTGATAATTGAGAGGCGCATGATTCAGCAGGAGCTAGTTTTCTTCTCCTTGACTTTTCCAGATCCAGAAAAAGCCATATCCTGAGTGGTGACAGATGTTCTTGGGACCAGCCCATAGTTCCTTCAATCTACAAAAACCACCTCAGGTTTCTGTGGGGTTCCAGTGAGTGGAAAGACGCTCTTGTCTTTTGTCAGAAGTTACCCATTAAATCACCAGCAATGGCTGTCAGCCCAGTCATGCCCTCCAGAATATCTGACACCACCTCTTGTGACCTCATAGTCCCTTCTCCCACCGCCTTTGTCTACATTTCACTGACCACCTCCAGCTCAAACACTGTCTGCTGGTCTTGGAAAGAACCGGGTCAGTATAAAATCTGTCACACAGGTGGGCATCTTAGCCAAAGGGATGTAGAGGAGTTTGGCGTCCAAGCCGGGGTTATAGCGGATTCGGGGGCTCCGGGAAACCACCGCGTGCTCCATGCTGTTGGTGACATCGCTGATCTTTGGGTCTGCCAGCTGCATCATGTTTTGTAACTTGTCCGTATCTGGTGGTGCAAAAGGGGAAAAAAATAATCTATGTTATTCTTCATAAAAGATGGTTTCTTCTGAATTCCATCCACCCTCTATTTCCATCAGATCCCTAATCTAACATTTCTGGCAATTGGCCACACCCTCCAACATATGTTCCTTTATTCAAACACCCTGTAAATAGCCTTATTTCTCTTCCTGAATTCAACAACTGTGTATTGAATTGCTTTGATTGCTTAGACAAACAATGAAAAGGACCGTGTCCAGTTTGGCCACTAATTAGTTTTGTGACTTTGAGCTTCCACGCTCATCACCTGTAACTCAGCAACAGTAGTACCTGCCTTAGAGAATAATACAGATGAACAGGATGGCAGGGAGGTCAGGAAAGACAACAAGGGTATAAAGGGAGCAGAAAAAATGGGAAGGAAATAGGTAAAAATATTGTTTGACTGGTGGGATTCCTAGTCCTTTTATGTATTTCCTATAGCTTCCAAATTTTAAATAACACTATACAGGAGAAAATTATTATTAAAAAATAGTAATGCTGTCCTTGCCTTGGTCATAGGCCATTGTGGGACTCAGTTGATGGAAATCATAGGCAGGTATGTCAGACGGCTCTGACAATATGAGGGGCTCTGCTAGTACTGTGCACATGGGTGTGGAGATGGCTTCAAGTACTTGAGTGGTCCAAGTCTGCCAAAGCTCACAACAAAGCAGCAGACGTACAGATCTGCATCCTCATCTCCAGACTTGGAGACAGGGCCAGGTCAGCAAGAAGCACGATTCAACAAGAGTCCCAGGAGCTCTGAAAGCGATGGTATCTGAGAGTCAGACTTCCTGATAAGGGATTCAAACTTGCAAGCAAAGAGGAATAAAAGCTGGCCTGACTTCAGGAATGGTCTAGCAGAGCAGGGAGTTCACCTGCTCTGTGCAGGACACAGGTGGGCATTTGATGAGGACAAGGAGGGCCAAAGGAATCATTCAAGATGATCTAAGTTATGTGCTCTCCCTCAGAGCCAGGGAAATCCCTGAAGGATGATGAAGGTGGGGCAAGCTGGTACGGTAAGGTGGTTTGGGAACTAGTCTCTGAAAGGTGGGGAGGGCTTGCATAAGCAGTGGGCTGGAAAAAGCTATCTGAGACCTGGGAAGTAATATGAGGCCATTCTCTCACTGTTCTCTCAATATTTATTAAGCTTGTATTTTCTGCCAGGAACCCTGCTGGACACCGAGTGGGAAGGGAGACAGAAGGACCCATGGAACACGTCATTCTCCTAGACTCTGAGGAAGAACATTGGCTTTGGATTCAAGCAACCAGGAAATGTTTTAGTGATTGTGAATATAAAGTAAGAGAAAGTCGATAAATATAAAGTATCAGGGACAAGATTTTGGCACTTGGTATAGACCCAGGGGTTGAGTTTCTGACACCTTTTTTTTTGGCCCGGGCTGAGTCTTCGGCTTCTGATCTAATCCCTCCCCAGGAAGAAAGGGAACCCAAAGGGGACCTTTTGGTGGCCACCGTAGCAGGGTTGGGATGAAGAAAGAATGTTGGCAGATGACTGTGTGGGCCTAAGTAATGCTTAACGAGCCAGCTGTGGTTTGACTCCAGGCCTGTTAAGGCAAGAATGCTGTTCTCTGTTCATATTCCTGTCCCGGGGATTGACTTTTTGTGCTGCATCTTTGGGAATGTGCCATATTAACTTTCTGTTAATCAATCATTTCTATATATGGCTCTATTTGGGGTACAGTTAAAATCATCAGGACGCTTGGCCTGGTCCAGTCAGGGATGGCAAGCGAGGGGCCTGTTTGGCCACAGTGACTTGCTGAAGTTTGTGTCCAGTGCTGTTGCAGGCCCCCTCCCAAATATTTCTTTAGTCTGATCCCACAATCCCCTGACCCCTTCCCATGGCACTGTGACTCCTAACTTCATATTTTGTCATTCCTTCCCTGGGTTCTGCAATAGCTTTCTAGTTGGCCTCATGTCTCCACCCAAATCCTTTCTAGAGCAACACAAATCTCATCAGGTCGTTACAGAACCATTTAAGTGACTCCACAATGCCTTCAGTATAAGAGTGAGCCTCTTTAGCGGAGCCATCAAAGTCTGCTATGATCTGACTCCAGCCTCAGCCTCCCTCGGGAGCCCTTTATTCTTTGCTGGACGAGACTAATGATAATCATGATGGTTAAGGTTTTGTTGTGCTCCCATTATATAGTGTTACATTTTTATTTAATGCTCTTAAGACTTGACAAGAGAGGAAATGTCAGACTTTGTAATGGAGACACTGAAGCTTAGAGAGTATGTAACACCGTTGGAGGACCACTGTCACCTATACTGACTCCATATGCCTCCAAAGTACAAGGTGCTAGGTCAGGTCTCCAAAATACTGTGCTCACTCTTGCCATCTTTCTCCTTCCTGATGAAATTCTAGTCATCCATCAAAGATCCCCAGGGCATTGTCATCTCTGTGAAGTTTTTTGCGACAGACATGGGATTAAGTGTCTGTGCTGTTTGTGTCTGGTGTGTAAGGTCATTGGTGCACAGTTCTCCATGTCATTTCATATTTGCTTTCAGATCTCCTCTGACGGATTCCTAGAGACTTTGTCTTCTCTGTGTCCCAATAAACACCAATTAAACTGAAGTGGGAATCAGATTAAAATCACTTGAAAAATGCTTAAGTCGAATGCCTGCTGAAAACTGTCCTCTGAAATATGGGGTAGACTACAGATGAGCCAGTATTTTATAAACCCAGTCCTCACCAGTCTTCAGAAGAACTATATCAACTTTTCAACATGGTTTTCCAAGAAAGTTGGCCTTTCTGCATATGGAGGAGACCACAACTTCTGCCAGCATTGTGCTTCTTCACTCACAAAAGTTTTCTGAACTTCCCAGACGCTGTTTGAATGTTTCACC
This sequence comes from Solenodon paradoxus, assembly GCA_004363575.1. Classification (NCBI taxonomy): domain Eukaryota; kingdom Metazoa; phylum Chordata; class Mammalia; order Eulipotyphla; family Solenodontidae; genus Solenodon; species Solenodon paradoxus. The sequence goes on from RJWH01002928.1 coordinate 132,558, forward strand.
CAGGTTCACAGTGGCTCCATAAATAATTTAGATCACTCTTTGCTAAAGAAGAGTCTCAGGGGGTCTCTCAGAAGATATATATTATTCCCTCTTCTCCAACATCTATTCTTCTGTTTAGAACAACAGCTACAGATTTCTCCTGGGAATCCATGCCTCTCCCACATGGAGTGCTTTGGTCTGGGCAGAGTATAGGAATCAGCCCAAGTCAAGCAGATCTTCACACTCACTTGGGCACAGTGATGGGCTAAAAACCAGGTACATTTTTCAGTTCCTTCTGAGACCACCATCATAAGCCCACAAAGTCAGCATGAATCTTGGGCCGGGAGAACTACTTGAAGAGGACTACCACTGGGCGGAGGGGAGATGCTGCAGCCATGTCACCGCTAAGGAAAAAGAGCTTGTGAGGAGGACTAGAAATTTGGTGGTATGTTATCATATATTCAAGGAAGAGTGAACCTGAACATTTAATAAATGTATACTGTGTTATAACTCAAACTTATCTCAAAAGGAAAGAAAATAGACAAAGAAAAAGAGCTTGTGAGACTGAATCTAAAACAAAAGAAGCAGAGTCAACAAATAGGATGAACCAGGTCCTAACAATATTTGTAAAGCCCATCTCCCTCAACTTTTCAGTCATGTGAGTCAAGATCTCTTTTTAATTTATGTGGATTGAATTTTCTGTCTCTTGTAACTGAGAAACTCCCAACTTATGTAAAACCTAGGACTTACTTTCTCTTCACAGGACTAATAAGTCAAGAACTAAAAGACTACTTTGTCCAAGAAATACTTTCTTGAATATTTTCCCCTCACTCATCTCTAAATGAATGAATGAATGATAACTCCAGTCACTGGGTTCCTTGAACTATGTACCCAGAACTCAGCCTCGATGGCTTCCTCTCCCTCCTCCTACTAGCAGGTCCAATGTGCATCGGCCATTGATCAAAGTCTTTCTTCCTCCTACACCCTCACCTCTAGTCTGGCATACTGCACCACCTGGATCCGTCTTTCCTAATCACACATCACATCACACCCGGATCCTACTGTGCTTTGATGCTCTCATTTATCCTGTGCCCCTCCTTCAGCTCCCCCACAGCACTTCCTGCCCTCTGTCATTTAAAAGTTTCATTTAAAGAGTTTCCTGCCTCATGGTCTTCCTGCAAAAAACGTCCCTGCCTGTGGCCCCTCGCCCCTTTCTAGCAATGACTAACTTATTTAGAGTCACTCAGAGACGGCCTCCTTTCTCTAAAGGGATTAAACTGGGGCCCCAAAACTCAACCCCATTCTTCTTTCATAGCCCTGTGTTTCTCCACACAGCACTTTCCATGTGTTTTAAACATGCACATCTTGATCAAGATCCGCTGGACAACTGGGTCTGAAGCTACAGGCAGCGAGCTGTGTCCAACTGTGTGGTCCACCCTCACTCCTCGTCCTGCATGTGATAGGCTCTCAATAAAATGTCTTAAGTGAATAAATGATTGTCATGGTTTTGATGCCTTGATTGATGTATGATGTCTAGGAGAGTGTGTCATTAAAATAAATGCCCCTGGACAGTGATACCTGCCATGGATTTGATGGAGTAATTTACATTTAGGTCATTTGGAGTTTCTGGATATATTTTTAAAATCCATCAGTTTGGATTGTGGGCAATTGCAATCCAAGTTTCTCTCTTTGCACTACAGGAACACAGGGTTTTTAGGTACCAGTGTAATGGAGAGAAGAAACCCAGCTCAATCTAAGAGAATAAAAACAGCAAACCTTTAAATCAAATTGTTCTTACCAGGGACCAGGGATATTCTAAGCACTTTATATGTATAAACTGATTTAATTCTCATAACTCATTATAGATGAGGAAACTGAGTAGATGGTCCAGGGCAAGTAGGAGAACTGAAAGTGGCATGCAGGTACCCTTACTTCAGAGTCTAAGAGTCTAAGAGGTAAACCGCAACAGAAAATTGCCTCTGGGGGATGTTCATGAAAATCAAGTAAAAGAAAGAAAGAAAAAAAAAAATCAGGCTGGGAAAGATGTAACCAGACCTCTGAGGTCCAAAGCAGACTGAGAGTCTGCTTGCTTCACTCCGGCCCAGAGGATCCTCCTGAAACAGCAAAATGTCAGCCCCACCTTCTTGACTGGTGGCCACTCACCAAGAAGCATCTGGAGAAAGGAGATGCTGCCAAGGAGGTGCCAGCTCACTATGCCAGACAATTTCTAGTGACAGGTCGGAAGCTGGCCCACACAAGGGTAGCTGCAGGGATGACTCAGAGGGGCTGCTCTCCCTCCAGCCCCTCAGAGCCCGAGAAATGGAGAAAAGTAGGAAGCCCACATCATCCTCTCCTGAGACCACCTGGCTCAGCTTTGAGATCAGACCCTCCGAGTGAGTGTGGTCCTCACACTGGCCTCTCTCTGACCACGCCGTGCTCTGCTAGGTCTTTTGGCTAATTCCTCTGATGCAATTTCAGGACACCCTACTTTGCTCCCCAGTGATGGGGATATCCATCCCTTAAACTGGAAGAAGTGCAGAACTTGCGGCCTGTACAGTAAATACATAGCCAGGATGCTCCCACTACCTTCCAGAAACACCTGAGACTTACAGGAGACCCTTAGCTCAGGAAGAGAAAGAGAACTTCCTAGAATCCTTTTCTTTTAAATACGTGTGTTCTTGTTTATATTTATTGATTTAATAAGCATATAGTTTGTGCAAGATACTTCGCAGTGATTAATCCTCATAGCAGCCCTGTGAGGAAGATATTATCATTAGCTCCATTGTATAGACAGGAAAGCTGAGGTCTAACGCAACTAGGTAACATGCCTGAAGTCTCCTAGCTGGTAAGCAGCAGAGCCAGGACTCAAACCCAGGCATCCCGACTTAGCAGCTGTTCTCTTAATACCTTCTCTGTACTCCTCTCAGTGCATCATACCTAATTCACCTGCATAGTGATGGTGGGGTCGGGGCGGGTGCCAGGAGTGGGCAGCATCTCATTTTAGGCCCCATGGATCTGCCACTCCCAGCAGATGCCTGCTTGGCCTCTATTCTCTAACGCCAGCTCTGCGGTTAACTGTACAGCCTGGAGCCCTAACCCGTTGAATCTCCATCCCTTCATCTGTAAGATGAAATCCACTCATTGACCAAGCCCGCCCGGCCCTCCAGGTCTCAGAAACGCTTCTCCCTCCTGGGAAGCTTACAGCTCTGGAAGTAGTCCTCTCCATAGCTATCCCGGGTCTCTTCAGGCATCCGTTCCCACAGCTTCCGCAAGTGTGTCTCCAAACTCTCCTTGCCCAGAATGGATGTCCGATAGTTTCCTGGCTCAATGATGCTCACCTTCACTCCAAAGTAATGGAGCTCACGCCTGGGAAGGAGACTTGGGTTCAGTCAGGGACCCTGAGATGGCACAGGGTCATTTGGGAGAGTCATTGCCTCTGACACCTCTAGAGGGGACTATCTCCCCAAGCCCCAGAGGTGCTCTCCCACCCTGCACTGGCCTGGTATTACCTTCATGCCAGCAAGCCCTGTCCTAGGGCCTCAGTATGCTCCAAACCTGGTTTCTGGGCAGTTCTCACTAGGCAAACCCAGGTAGGAGGAAGTACACAAAAAGTCCATCAGGTCCCTCCCACTCTACTCCATACCCAACACCAACATGGCAATGGGAGTGAGGTGGTCTACAGAAGGCCCGCACCTTCCTCTTGGATCTTCCAGGGGCACATCTGTTTCTAGGCCTTTCTGTCTGTTTGGGAGACTTTCCCTCATATGCTCACAGGCCCAAAGAGGGTCTAGCTTATTCTGGGGAAGCTCAAGGGAAGGCAGAAGGTTAGCCTCACCACCCCACACCTTCTTCTTGTCCTTCTGATCCTGGTCCTTGGGAAGGTACCTTGAGAGCTAACTTTCCTCCTGCTGCTGTTTAGATTCCCTGTTCCAGAACTCCCCACATGCTGTTCCTCCCAGTCCTCTTTTCCTGAGAAGGCCCCAGACTCCCACACAGTGGCTCCACAGCAGGGTCCAGTCACCTGATACTGTCAGAGAAGGCCTCGACACCAAACTTGGAGACACAGTAGCCTCCACCTATGAGAGCCACACGACCACCGGAACTGGACATGTTGACAACCCTGCCCCGGGCTTTCTTGATCATGGGCAGCATGTGGAGGGTCACTTCGATCAGTCCTACCAGGTTCACATTGATCACCTTCACAAAGTCCTCCTTGGTCAGCCATTCGTTGGGCCCAGTGGGCAGGCCCACACCAGCGTTGTTCACCAGGGCCCAGAGGCCTGGGGGCGGCAAGAAGGGAGAGAAGATCACACAGAAATCAGCGGTGTCTCTGCAAAAGCGCCAGTTTAGGACTGCTGAGAATGGTTAAGCAGGGATCAAAACATACAGGCCTGGGGGTGGGGTGGTGAGCTATGATGGCCCACTTGTTTTCCCTAAAGGGCACTTTTTTTCTGGTTCACAGTCTGGCAGCTAAGTGAGGTCCTGTACCAGCTACAACTCAGGCTTCGGTTAATAGTACTTAAGCTATTAACGCCAATGGAAGAGAGATGCTGTTTTTATACCAATGAATTAGTGTTTAGAATCCCTTCCCATTATGCTTCTGAACCCTCTTTATTCATCTAAGTATAAGAATCCAAGTCCAATGGCCAATGAACGGTTATCAAAATCGTCCATTCTTTTATTCATATGTTCATTCATTCATGCACGCGTACATCTCTTCTTTGTCAGTTACAGAGAAAGGTGCAGAGAAATAAAATGAACGAGAGAGTTTCTCAAGGAGTCCCAAGAAAGAAAGAAATGGTATTCATAAATAAAAAATATAACATCTAAATAAAATAATTATGACAAAAGGACTCTCTGTGAAATATTTAAATTGAGTTTGTAGAAAGAGAGAAAAATAGTGCCAACGCTGCAGGACCCAGGATCCTTCCCTTTCCCTGCCCCAATCCCAGCGCTCCTCCTTGACCTATGTGGGCTCAAGATACTCCTCCCGGAACACTTTCCACTCTATCCTGAAGGTAGACGTGGATGTAAATGCTACTCACGATCTAACCCTCCTCTTAGGTCTGGAGTCCCCTCATCCTAGCTTCATTTTTAATGTTTTCACATTTTATTTTTTAATTTAATATTTATTAAGGTAACTTTGGCTTACAAAATAATTTAAATCCATATGCAGATGTTCCCTATTCCTCAAATACATGATAATACACACTAGACCCCACCAAAATACCAAAAGTTCTTCACTGGGCTGCTTCACAGCACCCTATAGGCAGCCTTGGGCCACTTGGTTTAATAATTCACTGGATCTATTGTTGCTTGTTGCTATTATAATAAATGAACACAAATTTAGTGGCTCAAAATGCACACATTTATTGTCTTGCAGTTCTGAAGATCAAAGTCCAAATTGGACCTCATTGAACTAAAATCAAGGTGATAACAGAGCTGTGTTCCTTCTCAAGACTCTAGGAGAGAATCCATTTCATTGTCCTTTCCAGCTTCTAGAGCTCACCAGCCGCTCTCAGCTGGTGACCTCTTCCTCAGCCTTCAGCTCAGTAAAGTCAGGCCAAGTCTTCTTCCTTCCCTCCTTCCTTGCTCTCTCTCTCTCTCTCTCTCTCCTCTCTCTCTTTCTCTCCTGTCTCTCTCTTCTCTCTCTCTCTTCTCTTTCTCTCTCTCTCTGTCTCTCTCTC
>RJWH01002928.1:138323-190956 GCA_004363575.1 Solenodon paradoxus
CCTCTCTCTCTCTCTCTCTCTCTCTCTCTCTCTCTCTCTCTCTCTCTCTCTCTCTCTGTCTCTGTCTCTCTTCCTTTCTGTCTTTATGTTTTTCTCTCTCTTTTAACTTTTGTTTAGTTTGACGCATTTAATGCCAAACTTACAGGAATAGCACAGACTACAAACTACATTAAAAACATGTCCTTCATGTAGGACGACTCAGTTAGAAAAGTACAGTGAATGAATGAAATCTACTGAAAGATAGAAAAATGCTACAAACACCTTCAGTTGCTGTCAATAAGAAATTTACGTGTTTGAAAAAAAAATCCAAATGCTGGCATTGTCCACAAAAACTTAACAGATTTATCTGTAATTGCTATACGTTTGAATTGCAGAAACTTGTCCACTGAAATATTGTGATTTGCATTAATGCTTTATGTCCCTGCATTTATATTAAACATTCACAGGCAAATGAAAACGGAAAAAGTACCAATACCTGATTTTTGTTCTCTAGTTTTCCATTTGCAGTCCTATACTTAGGTATTTGTTGACACTTTGTGGGGTGGGTAGGGGGTGCGGGGAGCAACCTAATGCTCAGAACTATCAATAACAGGAAGAAGTGAAAAAAACTATTCTCTCTCTTTTTTTTTTTTTTAAGAATGAAATGCTTCTCATCATAATGACTTCTTTTATTATTGTTAAAGAAGAAACAAAGGCAGGCAGCTGCAGGGAGGTAATAAGAGAGAAAGAAGCATTCTATCATTTAGTTGCTCCTCTTAGTTCTTCCCCCAGCCATCGCTCCCTGCGCCCCGCCCCCCTGCCCCTGCCCCTGGGCAGAACCCAGATCCTTGGACTGTGTGTGGACTGCGCCCAGGCACTGAGCTTAACTCCTGAGCCACCAGAGGAGCACCTATAGTGGATTCTTAGGCATGTTCTCCTATGTGGCCTGCTTGGATGTCTTCTGTCATAGTTGTTACACGTTGGGCATTGACAGCACACAGGTTAGTGTCTTCAGAAAGCCCAACCAGACAGGCCTCACTGGCCTCTGGCAAAGCAACAGTAGTTGCACTCCTGAAGTGCAGATCTGTTTTGAAGCCCTGCGGGGTTTTTCCCAGCAGATGCTGGAAGGGAAGTTAGCAAATGAGTCAGTGGACTTCTGAAACGTCCAGTTTCACTGAGTGCCGCAGCATGGGGCCTGCAATGAGGTTTCTTCGCCCCTCCAGTAGAAGGCGCACTCTTGGGCGTGCCTTTCACAGCCTCCCGGGTGCTTTACCACGGTTAGATTTGCCAGCATCCTGCTTTGAAAGAGCCATGGTATTGAGCCCTCCATGCTTATCCCCCTTCTCATTTGACTGCTAGGTGAGCAAGAGGTGCACTGCCCTTAGAAAAAGACAACTGTCTAGCAGTGACTGCAAACACTTAAGTGAGTCCTTTTCACAGCTGCCTTCTCTCTGGGTCTCTATCTTCTGCCTCCTTCAAAGAAGGACTCCTGATTATACTGAGCTCACCAGGCCAATCTGTGAAAATCTCCTCATTCTCATGTCAATTGATTAGTCACTTTAATTCCATTTGCTCCCTTAATTTCCCTTTTTCTGTATAATGTTCCATATGCACAGGCTCTATGGATGAAAATGGGGGCATCTGAGGGCGCATTATTCTGTTGGACCCTCTCCCTCTGTGGGCAACACCCTTGAAACGTGGTGAAGAGGGAGTTCTTGCCCTTGAGAATCTCCAGATATACCACAGCACTAAAGCTGTTAGTACTGCTCTGACATTTCTCTAGTTTCTCTTTGCAGAAAAAGAAATTAAAGTTATAGTAGTCCCCAGCGGTAGAGCTGTTTCCTAGGGAGGATCAGAGGTAATGTTAAGGCTATGTTTCTTCTCCATGGCAGAAACCTCTTGGGTTTTATGGTTCTTGGGTCTCAGGAGCCTCATTTCCTCCTCTGTAAAACAAGAGTTTCCTCCAACCAAGGAGGTTCCAAGTCCTGCCAGCCAGTTGGTCTCCTGGGATCGCTGTCATTGGAGGAATATAAGAAGGTCGGGTGGGGCCAAAAGACACAAAAATATTAATTGCAGAGATGTATGCGTCCCTGTGTTTATTGCTGCCTTATTTATAATAGCCAAGAATTGGAAACTACCTAAGTGCTCATTGTCAGATGAATAGATAAAGAAGATGTGGTATGTATACAGAGTGGAATACTTCACAGCCCTGAAAAATGCAATCCTGCCATCTGTGATGACACTGATGGAGCTAGAGGGTATTATGCTACACAAAATCAGACAGAAAGAGGGAGACAGATACAGAATGATCTCACTCATATATGGAATATAAAGAAACAAAGCAAAGGAACAGACTAAACAAAAAATACATTCCTTGGACATAACAACAAAACCGAGGTTACCAGTAGGGAATGGGATGGGGGTGGGGACAAGTGGTAGTGGGGGCATTCACCCTTCCTGAATTACTTATTAATTAGTTCATTCAACAAATACTTACTAGATGCCAGACACTGTTCTAGCCACTAAGGATAGCTCGCAAATATAAAAGACCAAAAGTCTTGCCCCAGAAGCTTTATTCTAACAGGAAAATAAGAACAAATAAGAAAAATAAGTGAAATACACTGGAGAATGGTAAATGCTAAGAAGATAAATAAATGAAGCAGGAGTTACTGCTGGCTCCTCCAGGCTGCAGGGCCCTCCTCCCATCCTGCCTGTGTGCAAGGAGTCCACACTTACTGGGTCAGAACAACTTCCCTCCCCACCCACTGCTGCTTCTTCCGCAGAGCCACCCAGTTGCTCCCATTCCCGTGCCCACACCCTGCAGGTAGGCAACTTCCTGGACAGGTCCCACCCCAGCCTACAGCCTTCTTTCTGGTAGGAGTGGCCATTTTGATGTAATGCAGGCATACATCCTGAGGTCAAGCCAGCAGCCACCCTGAGATGAGGAAGAGGTTAGGTCTTTTTCTTCCCCTGATGGACAACAATGTCAAGAAGAGCAAATGCCCTGCCCCCCGCCCCCCTTGCAGGTCTCTAACCTCTTGTTCCCTTTCCCCCTCCCCCGACCCCACAGCTTGATTCTGGACAAGAAATGTGCTCACATTGCTATAGGAGCTGATGGTCAGGAATGCTGAAGTCCCACAAAGACAGCCCTGTCTCAAATCTAGAGGTTTGAACACACAGAACACCTCCCCTCACCCACATTGCATTGCAACCTCCCCGCTGCCCGCTGAGTTTCTGGAAGAGAAAACTTCCTTGGGAAATCACCCCTTCATGTGCACAGACCAAATCATGCCATTGTTTCCAATCCCACTGAGCGGAGCCCAGCCCCTTTCTCTGCATCACCTTTCCCACCGCATCTGCACAACAGGGTCCCTGAGAACTGTCAGAAGTCGGGAGGGCAGAAAGAAAGCAAAAGGAGAAATGGAGAAAGCCAGGGAATACAACTGAACCCACCTTGCTCGCCCACTTGGTCCCTCACCCACTGGGCTGCTGCCTTAATGCTTTCCGTCTTGGTGACGTCCAGTATGGTGGTCTGCAGCTTGTAGGAGGTATCCTGCTGAAGCTTCTGGGCCCCCTCCTCAGTAAAGCAAGCAGCCAGCACACGCATGTTCCGATCAACCAGCTGCCTGGCCAGCAGGTTCCCGAAGCCCGAGTCACAGCCAGTGATGAAGACATACTTATCTGGGAGGTTGCTGACCAGATTGCAGTTCTTGAACCAGCGGTACATGAAGGAAAAGTCTGTGATAGCTGCCATGGGGCATGGGGGCAAGAATGGCTAAGAAGGACTGGGCTCTGGAGACAGTAGGAGAGGATGATCCTCTGAGTCCGTCTGCTGGAACTGTCTGGAATGAAGAGGTCTCCTCCCTGCAACTGCTGACGGTAGACTCAGGGCTCCTTCCTGGATGAGCCACTATAATTTTATAGTTGGTTGAATGACCACACCAACTAGTCTAAATGCAAGAAATTCAAGTCCAACCAGCAGCCCTGGTGAGAAATTCTCTCTATCAGTCCTGATGGGTGAAGGTGCCAAGTATGGAAAAGAGCTTTAGTGGTGATGTTGGTGCCAAAAGGAGGCTCACCTGGGTGACCTGAACAGGGCAAATGAGAAAGGAGAACTCAGTCCAGAGAGCCTCCCCTGGCAAGCCCCCATATCTGGTCCAGGAATCAGAATCTTTTGTCATATATGTAGGTATGGAAATAAATTCAACTTTTATTTTTAGGGGGAAAATTAAGACAAATTCAAAACAGACATAATTTGGTTTTATGCCCTTCTAAACCCCAAGAGAAGTGAGTTCCAGGTTCTTGATTCTTTAGAGTGGTCTGTTCTTAAGTAAGTCTCCATTGTGGAATGATGAAAAGCAAAAAGGTTCCCCTCAGTGTGGTCGTGTCCCCATTGCTCGAACCTCGAGGCAACAGAACCCTCTTATAAAGGAGGCTGGTACTGTGTAGCCTCAACTCCCAGAAAGAGGAAAGACCCAAGGGGCTCAGGTCCTGGGTCCTTGGGGTGAGAGATGATACTCAGGTCACCAATGAGGAGTCTCCAGTGCTGCCCCAGCTGTCCTCTCACAAGTGACCAGGTAAATGGAGGACGTCAAATACTGAAGACACATTAGGTCCTCCAGGGAAGGGCCCCCAGTGGCACTTTGCTTTCACTCTTAGGACTGGGCACATGCTAGGTGATTTGGTAAATGGAGGGACCTAAGTGGGGTGGTGACTGTGGAAGGAAGGGACTATGAAGACAACTAACACAGTGGATAATTGGATGTGCAGAAGGCAGGGAAGCCAGGAGGCAAAGTGAGTCCAAGGTTGGAACTGATAATAGGTGTGTCCACAGGTGGAAAGAGAAGTCAGGGGAAGACACACTGCGCATAGGGAGGGAAGGCAGGAGAATAGAGTTCTGAGTTGAACATCACTGAGCAAGATTCAGCAGATGATGACAATGGGTTATGAGTTTCCTGGGAAGTCACAGAAAGATACTGGGGCCAAGTCCTTGGTTCTCAGAGAGGTCAAGCTATGGAAGGAGCAAAAGACGGGACCAGAGACTTGGAAAATTCTCAGGGTCAGGACTTGGAGAAGAGGGGGAGAATCCAGGGAATGGGGCAAAGAATTCACAGGAAAATCTGAGGGAAGCTGTGAAAGAACAGGAAGTAAGGATGTGAGACAGAGGTTGAGTAGTAAGGGGGCCCCACCTAGAATTGTATCAGATGCAAAGACAGAATGATGCTGGAATCTGCATTGGTTCTTCGGAGAAGCCTCTGTGGTGGCCATTCCTCAGGATAAGCCTAGCTCATCCTGAGGGACCCAGGGCCAACCGCCAACATCTTCCCTGTCTAGAGAATCTGACAAAGACATGATTCCCTAGAATAAAGGGACCAAGGCTCTGCTCCACTATCTACCCAGGTTGGTCAGCAACCCAATCAGATACAGCAGGACCAACAGAGCTCTGCCATCCTGTACCAAGATGGTAGGAGTAGGGGTCAGATCATGAAGCCACCCCTGAAGAGCAGATCCAAAGCCAGTATGGGATGGAGGTGGGAAGTGGTGGAGACAAAGCTCACTTGGAGGGCACTGCACCTCCAGTACTGAGTTAGGGTGGCATTTCCTAACCTGGGTGAGTGAACAGGGAAGTCTTGGCAGGAAGAAGTTAGCTGATGTCACTCAAGGGCTGAGCAGGTCCAAGAGAATTCCAATTTTTTTCTTCAATTTTTATCTTTTTGTTTGGCTTCTTGAAGGACATCCTAAATGCTGCATGAAACACAACAGAATATCTTCTTCCTTCCAGTATTAAAAAAAATTTCACAAATATTTTTTAAGAAATTATTTCTATACAATCAGGATGATCTTGAGTAAAAAAACATTTCTAAGTAATCGCATTCTTGATGCAGATTTCTTGTAGCTACATTTGAAAACTGCTTCCTAACCAGGAGAAACATCGTGCACAGGTTTTTTAAATGTCTACAGATTCACATTATTAAAAAAAAAATTAGTCTGGCTAAACTTTTTTGCCAGAACCAATAATCCTGAGTACCCCCAACTAACAACTGGTTAAAGGAAAAATACCCAGACTCTCCCAGTGTCCCAGAATTTGTCCTTTAATGGGAGAAAAACATTAAAAACTTACAGAGCTTTCTAAAAGGTCTTTAATAAGCTACCTTGGGAGCACAATTCAAAAACAGTTGGTGTATGAACACAGAGAAGCTCCAAAAACCTTTATGAATGAAGGCATTTTGAAGGATGATCCTGGGCCAGAAGTTTTAGTCCCTGTGCATCTACATGAGCTGTGTACGCCTTATCTTAGTTGTCATCATTGTCTCTGTCATTTCCTCCCGACTCTCAGTCACAGCCACCCTAACTTCTGCCGTCATAGTCTCCAGACCTTCCACATTTATCCATACCCTGCTGTTACACCTGCCACTCCTGTAACCCTGATTCCCTGATCTAGGGTAGCTGTGATGACTCCCCGAAGACATCATCTCTGGTTCCTGGGTGACTTGCCAGCCTGGTTCACACGAATTTGAGGACCCTCCAGAGACTCTCCATTCATGACTCTGATGGCATCTGAGCATGGTCTGGATTAGCAAAGGTGAGGAAGCCAAAACCCCAGGATCACTCGGCCTCCTGGTCTATGACCATGACCACCTCAGAGATGGGCCCACACCTGGTCTTCCAGAACCTGTTCTCGGGTGTTGAAGTTGAGAGGACATGGCAGTGAATTCAAGTCCTGGAAATAAAGGCATGAAAAGGCTGCCGGCGCGCTGCCGTGTAGCATAGAGGCTGGGACGTTGCTGCGTGGGAAGATAACAGATAATGAGGACCCCAGGTCTCGGGAAGACAGGTGAGATCTGTCTTTGAGCCAGAACAGGATGACTTGGAGCTGTGTCCACACAGGCCTGGGCCTGACACACCATCTCATGAGGTCTCCCTGCTGACTGCTGACCCATACTTCTGGGGCTCAAACTCCCAACATCATAAAATGCAGGTCATGGAGCAGGGGTTGGAGGGCAATAGACCACTTAGAAAACTCTTCTCGCAGGGTTGGGGGTGTAGCCTACTCTCAGATGATGAGCCACCCTGCTGAAGTGGCACCATAGACTGAAAGTATCGAGGTGAAAACAACAGTTAACTGAGAGCAGAGAGAAAACTGAGACCAAGTTGAGAACTATTTTCTCTACAGTTTTCCACATAGATTGTATTTGGCTCCCAAAACATCTCTATAGAACTACATATTTTTGAAAAATAGTTTCCTGTTCTTCTTGGCAGCTTATATGCTTTTGTCAAGTTTAAGTATAAAGTTTATTATAATGACAAAAATACTACTAATGTAACTACTACAGCTCTCAGCCTTGTCCCATTCCCCTCTCCTCCTTAAAAAAATCACTTTCTGTTATTGGGGGGAGGGAGGAATTTACCTGAATAAAGTCATGTTTATCGCTGAAATGTTGGAGTTTCGCATGGCCTGACTTAAGGAAGCTGACAATGTTCTTGGTCCAACATGATAATATGTAACATGATATTTTTAAGATGTTCGTGATATCTTATACCTTTACTAGAAGCTTTCATACTTTTCTTGGAGAGTTGGTTCACATATTGCATTTAAGCAAAGTGAAAGAGACCCTTCAGGAGCTTCTTAGAAAAAAGGAAATGCCTTAAACAATGAGGACAATTTAATAATGTATTCCATATCCACACACAGCTATTTACTTACCACGCCTATAGACTTCCTACATAGAGGGCCCTTCCCCAGGGGCTAGGAACCAGCACACTCTCAGATGACAGGTCATCCTATGCAGTGGCCCTGGGCAGATGGAACAGGCTGGTCATCATCCTCCATAGCTCCAGCCTGTGCACAGGTGTCTTTGCGGGAGAGGAGCCTTTGCCTCTTCGAGCAACTTCCATTCATTCACAGCTGTGGCACATGCTGGGGGTGGGCAGGGGCAGAGCAAGTGAGCTGAGCCCCATCCGGCTGCTCAATGCTCTGAAGGGTGGCTCCTCTGGGGCTGGGAGGATGGGGCCAGAGAAGCCACTGAGGAAACAGGGATGATTATGTGTTATTGGGTCCTTGTTCCTCAGCCATAAAATTTGGTTATTTCCTATTATTTCTAGATCCTGAGTATTGTCCTAGGAGACACTTGGGGAGGAGGTAAGAAGGGAGGGGAGACGCCCCTGATGACATGATAGCACCCTCTCTCCATTTCCTTTCTTCCACGATGCCTCCCTTCCCTCACAAAGAACCATCTCTGCCTTCCCATGCAGTCCTGCGTTGGGTTACACAGCCTTGGCTGGCCTCGGGGAGTGCAGGGACAACATGGCGTCCGCTGGGAAGTTGGGCATGTAGCTCATGGGGAGATAGAATTCGGTGTCCCAGCCAGGTGAGTATTGGGGCATGGGTGGCAGGAGGCCAAAGCTCACCCCATGCAGTCTGCCATCAAGGAATGATACTGAGTACACTTTTGCTTCAGCTATTCAACAGATTTTCTGTGTGTCTAGAATGAAAAAACGTTCCGGATATAACCCACCCCAATCTTTGGAATCACTATGGAGCAAAGTTTCTAAGAATTCCAGGATCTTTAAATATAATCCACCCAGATTCCCCCAAAAGTAGCCCAACTCTTACTCCAGAGCACGTTCCACGATGAGCACCATCTGGCTCTGCATCTGGAAAGCATACACTGCATAAACTAGACTCTGCAAGCACCAGAAATCTAAGCTCTGACAACCAGCTGCTCTAAAGTCAGCATGCTATGAGCCCACAGGTGTCTTCCCTCTCTAGCTACAGTTTCCTCCCCAATAACAAAAGATTCAGATGAGGCTGCGGCCCCCAGTTCAACAAGTCTGCATCCTTCGCCCAGGCTACAGTGGACCGTGGGACCCTCTGGATGATCTGAATGTCCCCACTGTGCGGGTAAGTCAGAGTCAAGACAGCGAATTCTGGGACAGCGGGAAGAAATAACAAATGAGCTACGCTTCCAGAAAACTCTATAAACGCTGCCCTTCCATGGTCCATAGGATGCCAGGAACTTCTCCCCATGTATGTCCTTGACCTCTGGGCTGGCCTCATCCCGCACGTCCTGGAGGCACTGAGAGAGACTCAGGACTGGTCACCTGGGTCTTGAAGTAACTGGGCTTGATCATAGCCACCTTCACCCCAAAGAAGGAGAGCTCCCTCCTGCATGTAGACACAGAGGGGACAAGAGTCAGTCTTGGGAAATTAAAAATATCAATAAAAGGCCACTGTGGAATTGTGCTGGCATAATCTCAAAAGACTGGGCAGTTACCAAGTACAGCAACCAGGGCACAGCACTTTCAACGATGTTATCATCTCTATGAAATACGCAGCTGCACATTCCTCATGTTTGCCCCCGCAATGTGCAAATTGTTTTGGCTTTGCCAGCCCCTGTGCTGGTTTTGCTCTGTAGAATGACTATAAATATGGGTCGGGGAACCTGTGCTTCTCTTACCTGATTCTCTCTGACATGACACACTGTGTGTAGCTTATCGCGAACTGAATATGACCCTAGTTTATATCTGGAGCAGTTGTCTGGACATCGTTGGACAGCTGCTGTCCTATTTAAAAATAGGAGGATCTACAAATGTCAGCTTTTCATCAGTATAAGGTTTCTTTACATGGAAGGAATTACAGGTTTTTTCCTCAATGACTACAAATTCAAGAGGCCTTAGCTAAGACAGAATACACCCCTTACACCTGCTGCTTCCATCCGACAATCATGGCACTTCCGAATGAGCATAAAAGGAATATGACTGCCTAGGGAGTGTGGAGGCATCAGCAGTTCAGAGTCCTGTCCAGGTCAGAGTGATGCCAGGAGATTCAGAGAGAGCAGGAAGGGAGAACAGGTAACTGGACGAATAGGTAACTGCACAGCTCCAGTCTGTGAGCTACAGATATCACAGTAGAAATCCTGTAGAGACTCCTATCTGAAGACTCACACCAGAATCTCTGCAGGGAGATCCTACACAAGGCAGCCGCTCACAGCCATCCCCACCCCAGTCCTGGCTGGCAGCTCCGACAGGCTCTTGGCAGCACCTTGAGCCACGTGCCTGCTGTTGTAGGCCGGTACTCTTGGTGGCACCCAGCAGTGGGAACAAAGTCAAGAGTCACCAGACCTTAATCCATTCCCCTTCTGCAATCTGCAGGAGTCTTTTGAAGAGGGGGAGGTCAATGTAAGGAAAAGGGGAGCAGGAAAGATAAAGGAGTGAGACTACATGGTTAAGTTGGTTTCTAGCCTTACAGGTATGAGCCCTGCTACCTGGAATGGGATCCAAATATGTAGAACATACCCCTGCCTCCAGTTGCTGAAGATCTGGCATCTGGAAGGGATAAAATTGTGGAAGGGGAGTCACTGACGTATGCTCCTCAGAAAGGACAGCAAAGGAAGGAGTGAAGACAGCTTCTTTGCGGTACCACTGTGGGCTCTAAATAAGTGGGTCCCAGTGTCTGTACAGGGCTTTCACCTGGGCAGGTGTGTCCCCAAGGAGAGGCTGAATAAAGGGTCCTTATGAGCCCAGAGCAGGACTTGACCATGTTTACTTCAGATTTGTTTCTCAACACCATTATTTCACCTTGCATGTTGACACCCTTGATCACCATCCACATTTTGGTCAAGGGTCTCCTCTCAGTACAATCCAGTCCCCAGACAGACCCTCATGGGGAGCCAAAGGTGGACTCTGACATTCTGTAGAGTGTTCCTGCTGCGAGTCTCAACCTCCTGAACATGTACCCTCTCAGGCTATAGTCAGCAAATTTTAGTTTGGTCTGGTGTGTGTGTGTGTGTGTGTGTGTGTGTGTGTGTGTGTGTGTGTGTGTGTGTTTGTGCAGGCATGCACACAATCACACTCAAACAAATATCAAAATATGGAGACTTTAAGCATACAGCTCAGGCTCTGCATTTGATTGGAAGAACATGGATTGAACTTGTGTGGCTCACATCAGCAATTTGAGAACACTCATGCCACCTTTGTTCATTCAGCATCGTTTGCTGACACTAAACACTGACTAAATTCTGGAGAACGTAGGCTTATGCAACATCCACCCTCACCTTCGCTTCCATGAAGAATGCTGATCCTTACACAAATAAGGGTCCTCTAAGGTTCCACATCTTTGTGTTAAATTGAGGAAAGAAAATTAAGACACACGGTGAACTACCTCCCAACTGCAATTTGTATGAGGTCTAAGAATCTCAATCACTTTCTGCCAATACTTTCTCAGCTGAATCCATTATCAGTACAGCATCAGAACAGGAAGACAAGGTGTTGGGGCCTCAAGAAGCAGTGTGTAATTAAGGGAGTTCCTGCCCCGGTGCTCAAAGTTTAGCAGAAAATGAAAGACTGAGGTCTCCCCTAGAGAGCTGTAAGAGGACATCTTGAGTGACTGTAGAAGAGACACAGAGAGGTTGCTGGGGGTGGAAAGATGTCCCCCAGGAAAGCGTCTGGGCCTTGTCAGAACCTTAGCGAACATTCCTTATTTGATCCTGGTGTCTATTCCTGTGACCCAGGTCACTGGATACATCCTGGAAAGAAAACACAGGCCCCTCACTACTGTGGAAAGAAGGGGTTGATTTAACATCGCCCTCCTAGCTCTCATCATGCCGTCCCCCAGCCCCGACGTCCATGAAGTTACTGTTTTTCCATTGAGATCCACACCCCAGTGCACACCAAACAGGTTTCTAATCACGGGGTAGATACATCTATATTTATTTAAGGCAAAAATAATTTACAGAAATTCATAGTTTATAGAAAAATATATTGGTTACTATGATATTAGTCAAGATACTCATTGAGGGCAGAGGCTGACAAGAGAGGCAGGGGGTCAGTCTTGATTCCCGCAGCTCTTCCACCTAAGGGGGCCTCAAAACCCAGGTCATTCCATCCTGTGGGAGGAGGGTCCACAATAGCAAGGCTCATGCAGTGGACAGGGACAGGTGAAGTGAGTTGGCTGAGTCCCTCTCCATTGCTCACATCCCCCCACCTCTGGATTACTCAAGGGTTAGGAGGGACAGGAGGCTCAGGGCCTTGAGTGGTCACTTGGGGAAAAGGGCACAGATGTGTACTATTGGGTCCCTGTTCTTCAGCTATAAAACTGGTTCTTTCCTACTATCTACTAATTGTGTATAATGTCCCAGGAGAAGCAAAGGAGGGCGGTGAGATAGTGCACTTTGGTCACATGAGCTCCCTCTCTGTACCCACTCCCTTCCCAACACATCCCTTCCCTCACACAGAACTGTCTCTGCCCTCCCACGCAGCCCCACCTTGGGTTACACAGCCTTGGCCGGGCTTGGGGAGCCCCAGAATATCATGGCGTCCACAAGGGAGGTGGGCATGTAGCTCATGGGCAGGTAGAAGAGCTTGGCATCCCAGCCAGCTGAGTATCGGGTACGGGGGTGGCAGGAGGTCAGCGCATGCTCCATGCAGTCTGTCACCAAGGAGAGATCCCCTGAACACATTGATGGCAACTTTTCGAGTGATTTTATGTCTGTCCAAAGAGAGAAAACATCCAAAAGAATTCATTGTCCACTTTGGGATCAACTCGAACTGATTATTCTCTAAGGATTCAAGGGCCCCGTCTCCAAGTCTGTTCCATGAATTCCTTCAGCCTGTCCCGACTCCTACCCCTGAACACTTCGCATAAGTGCCTCTGACTCTATCTGGAATATATGCAGGGCATAAATGAGACTTCTGCAAACACCAGAGGCCTAAGGACTGATAACCATCTGCTCGAATGACAGCTTTCATGAGTGCAGGGATGTCCTCCCTCCCTGAAAGTGTCACCCCAAATAATTAAGATAAAAATCAGAGAGTGATTTCCTGGTCTACCAACCTGGATCCTCTGCTCAGTTTACAATGGACCACAGGAGACAATGCAGATGGAGCTAAGTGTCCCTACATGGCAGATGAGTCAGTGCTGGACAATGGATCTGGGACAGCAGGAAGAACTGACAAAGGAGCCAGGATTCCCACAACACTCCATGTTTGTTGCTCTCCCTGCGTCCACTGCTCACTCACAAGATTCCAGGAACTTTTCCCCATAGATGTCCTTGACCTCTGGGTTGGCCTCATCCCACACGTCCTGGAAGCACTGAGAGAGAGATTCAGGACTGGTCACCTGGGTCTTGAAGTAACCAGGCTCGATCATAGCTACCTTCACCCCAAAGAAGGAGAGCTCCTTCCTGCAAACAGACACAGAAGAGACCAGTATCAGAGGCTGGGAGACAAACATAAAGAGAAGCAATCAAAAAACCATACAACCCTCACAGGACTGGGGTGGGACGAACTCAACAGCCTGGAAAGTCAATGTCCAGTGACCTGGGGAGCAGAGCTATGATCAGGGTATACTTCTTGTATAAACAGGACTTCTGTCCAAAGAGTTTGTACGTCAGAGTTCTGTTAACAAAATCTCAAAGAGTATCTGTAAACAGAGGAAATGGGCTCCAGCCCCAGTTCCCAGAAGCTGGACCAGGAGGGTATGAACATGGCTCAGCTCGCACATGGACCTGCATCCCTTTCTGTCAGACACTTTCTGTGGGCTCCTCAGGGATGATGTACGCATCACACAGTATCAAATGGGACCCAGGTCAACCCCAGAACACAGAGAGGCCCTTCCTGGAGAGAGCCCGGCACCAGCAGAGAGGGATGTTGGGAGGAGCCTAAGCAGATGAACCCACAGAAAGGGCCCCTGATGCACAGAAGCTGAGGACTGAGGGTCAGGGGCCTCCTGCCAGGACAGTACCTGAGTGAGTCCGAGAAGGCCTCGACCCCGTACTTGGAGATGCAGTAGCCCCCTCCAAAAAGGGACAGCCGGCCCATGATGCTGGAGACATTGACCACACGGCCCCTCGCCTTCCTCACCAGGGGCAGCAGGCTCAGGGTCACCTCGATCAGCCCCAACAGGTTCACGTCCAGGATCTTCATGAAGTCCTGTTTGCTCAGCCACTCATTGGGGGCCGTGGGCACAGAGATGCCCGCGTTATTCACCAGGCCCCAGAGTCCTGGGCACAAAGGAGAGAGCACTCAGGGTCAGTGCTGTGAGGTCACTGGTGTGGTTACATTTCATTCCCATGGAGTGAGAACATGATAAGGGAGTTTCCCAGGGAGTGGATTAAACAGATAAACAGGCAGCTCTAGGGAGAAGGGCTGACACTGTGTAACTAGAGGACAGACACTGTCTATGATGGTTTGGAATTTCAAACATAAATGAAATCGTTGCAGTTTTTATAAACAAATTTATATTTTCTATTTTCTTGAGTCCCTTGAGTGAGTACACAGTAATGTGTACTGAGGGATGAGCAGAGAGAAAGAATGAAATAGGAAATGACAGAGAAAAAAAAAAATGAAGATCAGAGAAAAAAGGGACAAAATCATTTTCTGACCTTTTAAAATCATGTTATAAGAGCTCATATTCTTATATAAAATTAAGGACATTGACTCACTAATGGCACCAATATGGGTCACAGAAAAGAACATGTTAAAATGCTGAGAACAGCATCCTGGCTACAGCACTCCCACAACCCCTCTCAGTTTCCAGGTCAGTGATCCAAGACTCTTAACTGCTCCATAAAGTGGACCCCAAACTCCACTGAAGCCCTCAGCATCAGGAAATAGAGATTTTTACTGAGCCAGTACAACACACCAAGACAGGGATTCTGGAGGAACAGATTCTCATCAGAGCAGATTCTCTCCAAAACTCAGAACCCCAAGAGGGTGTTTTGGAGACAGTGTAAAGAGAGGAGTTCAGGCTGGAAGACAGGTGAGGGGAGAAATCTAAGATGACATCATGTCCTGACAATTGCTTGGAAATTTTTCCAGGGAGCACACATGGGGTGTCCCCTTCACAGAGAGAAGAAACTGAGAGTCAGTGGTACCTGCGTCTCCCACATGCTCCTTCACCCACTGGGTGGCCGCAGTGATGCTCTCTGTGTTGGTGACATCCAGGATGACCGTCTGCAGCCTGTCTGATGTCCGCACCCTCAGCTTTTCGGCCCCCTCCTCTGTCAGACAGGCGGCCAGCACCCTCAGACCCCGCAGGTCCAGCTGCCTGGCCAGCAGGTTCCCGAAGCCCGAGTCACAGCCCGTGATGAAGACGAACTTGTCTGGCAGGCCACTCACCACCTGCCTCTCCCGGTACCAGCGCACGAGGTGGTACAGGCCCACGAGGGCCGCCAGGTACAGCCACATGGCTTCACAGGGACAGCCCATGACTGGTTGAGATCAGAAAATGTGGGATCTCTTCAATCAGGAGGTCTGTGCTGTGGAAAGTCTCCAAGTTCTCTGGCAGGGAGTCTTTAGTTGCCTGATTACTGGATTTCTAGAAAAAATTTATCTGACTCCAGACTGCTCTTTGAACAGCTTTTGCAAACCGGTTATGTGCCCTTGAATGTCCCAAGTCCAATCAATGAACCTGGTTGGATAACTGCGGGTCACTGGCAGATGATGTCACTGTCAGCACACGCCCATCACACCCAGGAGCACTTACCTGCTCTGAGACACACCAGTGCAGGGTCTGAACTGCTTCTATTATTTGTCATCAACCAACTGGACTTTGATGTTCTTGACCTCAGGAATATTTTATAGGAATTTACACTGTCTCAGGATGAATTTACATTCAACACCCCCTCCCACCCTCTCTCCTCTAAGTTTACAAGCTCACTCCCAGAAAACAAAGTCGCTGCCAGTCCCTTGAGATTAGGAGAAAGTAAAGAGTATGAGTCTCTTCCTAGTAGTGCCTCTCTAACAAAGCTCGCTCAGGAGACAGAGAAGAAGGGATGGGTCACAGCAGCAGTACTGAGACTCCACGGGAATGAGTGGTGGACAGGGGTACTAAAGCCCTGTGGATGCTCCACAGCCCTGTGTGCTGACACCCTCCCTGTGGCCTACATGGCAGGGATCCTGACCAATCAGACTCTGAGACTCCAGAAGCTTAACAGACGGCCTTGAGCAGAAACTGGGTGTCCACACTCAACCTGGAGCGTGGCTTCAACCCCACAGGTGCAGGGGTGTTTTTGTCAGTTGACGATGCGGGGTGAGATTGGAGAGATTGGAACTCAGCACACAGGTATGAGCAGGACTAGGTAAGGTGACACCGTGGATAAAGGTGTTGGGAACTGGGTAGAAGGAGCTGTGACGGGAAGGTTACTGACCATTTCCTCGTCAGGGAATGTCCCTCAGTGTGGGCATTTGTGCAGCTCTGTCAGATGCAGAAGCAAGAGGAGAGAATCAGGGGGGAGAAGTGTTGTTTCCACAGAAAAATTACACTCTCAAATGTCTTCCATCCTGATCAGGGGTTAAACATAGAAAAGACCAAGTCTGATTTCAATGGTCACATTTATGTGTAGGATGCCAACCACAGGCCTCAAGAGACGTCCTGAAAGGAGGTGTATCAACCACAAGGCAGAAGCGGTCCTGCTGGAAACAGTCACTTCATCCTGTGGTAACTGATGGGAACCTCCTACCCGTGTTCCCAAGGTGGGGAAGAAGGAAGCAGGAGTCATGGAAACTCCATGAGGGACATGGACATGCAGATCCTCACCAGGCACTAACCCTGCTGAAGGTTAAAGTCATGGTTTCTTTAGCTGGAAGGAGGTACACATATTTTTTTCTCAGTGCTCACAAATTCCTTCACTCACATTCCCCAAAAGTCATGTAAGAGAAGGATCCTAACTCACAGGACTGTTCTTTCTTTCCTGGGAATCTAGAAGAAGCAGGACCTCCTAGGAGTGTGGTGGTGTCAGGAGCTCAGAGTCCTGTCCAGGTCAGAGATGACAGGAAGTTCAGAGACAGCAAGAAAGGAGAAAGGTAGCTGGACAGACACTCACCTGTGAGCTGAAGGACCCAGAAAAAAAATTCTGCAAAACTGTCTGTAGAGAAAATCATCCGGAATCTCTGCAGGGAGATCCTGCACAGGACAGCCCCACATTCATCCCTACCCCAGTGCTGGGTGGGGCAGCTCCCCCAGGATCCAGGCAGCCCAGCCTCCTTCCTGCTGGAGAGAGGGCACTCACCCCCTGGTGGCAATCAGCAGCTTTGCCGTGAAGCAGATCACAGTCACCAGCACAACCAATTTTCCCTTTCCCACCCTGCAGGGGTCTTTGGGAGAGGGGCACACAAAGTTTAGGAAAAGAGAGCAGGACAGAGTAAATAGTAGGGCACATAGTCAGTGTATTTTTCCAGTCCTTCCGCACTACAGGAGTGGGAACCACAATTACACACACACCTTCAGTGTGCCTTCAGGTGCTGGGGGAGGAGAATCAGTGATCCTGTGCTCCTCAGAAAGGGACAGACAGTAAGGAAAGAATGAAGACAGATTCCTTGCGGCACCCCTGTAGACTCTCTGGGATGGGTCCCTGTCCCTGCACAAGGCCATCACCTGGGCATGTCTGTCCCCAAGGAGAAAGTCCAGGGAAGAGGACTGAAGTCCTTCTGAACAAGACTAGACTGACCAGGTTTATCAGATTTCTTTTTCAACAGCGTAATAGGCTATCCTGACATTGGCACCTATCCCTATCCACACTGAGGGTCACAGTGCCTCTTCAGCACCGAGCTGCCCCAGGAACACTGCATGGAAGTACACAGTGTACCCTCTGGCTGTAGGGAACACTCCTGGCGCGAGTTCAAACCTCCTAGACACAGGTCCCTCAGACCCCAGGGTGAATCAGCACACTTCCTTCAATTCCGGTCTTTTTGTCTTGGCTCCAGACACCCAGGTGTGAGAGGGAGAGGAGCAGGCTCCTGGCTCCACTGAAGCCCCGGTCCCCATCACACCTGGAGACAGTGTCTTCCTGCAGTGGGGGAGGGGACTTGGCCTTGGCCTTATATCTGGTCCTTCCGGCCCTTCCACACTGCCTAGGACAACCTAAAAGATAAAGAACTCAACATAATACTTCTAAAACAGCTGCATGGGAGGCGAAGCCACAATCAGCCACCCAAAGGCAAACAAAACATCTCACAAAAGAAGTGACTGTTCAGAAGTAATAATTCACCAAAGATTTTGAGGTCATAAAAAGTCACAGTGAAATGTTAGAGATTGACAGTACAGTGAGGTGCACTACACACACTCATTTTTAAATGAGAATGGAAAAGTGGGAACGGGGCTCTGCCTCTCAGACACAAAGCCTTATTCCCCAGGGACATGGTTCCAATCACTAGGCAATTATTTCACCTTTTTTCTTAAGGTAAAAATATCTCCAAGGTGCAATTTGTACTGGGTCCAGAAATCTCCATCACTTTCTGCCATTGTGTTTTCAGTGGAGTCCATACTCAGAACGTCATCAGACAGGAAGACAAGGAGTCAGACTCTCAGGAGCACTGGGTGCAGGGAGCTCCTGCCCAGCGTACTAGGTGCTCAATAAAGATCAGCAGAGAAGCAAAGACTGTGGTCTCCAGTAGAGGAGTTCTGGACTGAGAGGGACAGCGATAGCAGAAGATGGAGGGTGGGGTTCTATGCAACAGACAGAGAGAAGGACACAAAGAGGATGCTGGGGGGGATGCCTCCCCCGAGAAAATAGGGCCCCTTGGGCCTTACTAGTCTCTTAGAGATCTCCTTTTATTTGTCCATCCTGGCTTCTAATCCTATGACCCAAGTCAAAAGATAAATCCTAAAATACTTGACCTACTCTACTGTGGAAGAAGGGGTGATCTAACATACCCTTTTTACCCATCATCATTCCATCTCTCCATCCTGACCTCAACAAAGGAACGTGCCTCTAATCTCAGAGATCCATGCCCACTGTACCACAGGGAAATGGCTCCAGTCACTAAGTTTCTATTTTAAAATTTATTTTAAGGTTGAAAAAAAAGAATATTCATATCTACAAATCAAATATTGGTCACAGTGTATTCTGAGGATCCCCACAGAGAACAGCAGAGGCTGAAGGTTCAGTGGTTGGTCTCCCTCCACAAACACAGGACTCTTCCATTCAAGAAAGGACTGTATCCCCAGGTCCAAGGTTCTAACTGGGGAGGTGGCCAGTGGCACAGGCCAGACAACGAAAATGTTGAGAAAGGAGAAGAGAAATGGGCTGAGCCTCCTTTAGCTGCTCTCACCCTCCATGCTCGGATTGCCAAGGAGCGGCAAGGACATGAGGGTCATGGGCCTGAGTGATTGTTCAGGTAATAGAGCGATGTGGGATATTTTGTCCGAATATAAATTATATGATCTTCCATAATGTACACAGACTGATCTGTTATCATCCCAGGTATAGCCCTAGAGGAGGTGAGGAAAGAGGTGATATATGTGCTGTTGGTAACATGGCAGCCCACTCTCTGCACGCACTTTGCTCCAAGATGTCTCCGGTCCCTCACAAAGTACCATTTCTGCCCTCTCCAGCAGTCCCGCCTGGGGTTACACAGCCTTGTCCGGCCTCGAGTAAAACAGGGAGAGCACAGCATCCACCAGGGAGGCGGGCATGTAGCTCATGGGAATGCAGAGGAGCTTGGCGTCCCAGCCAGGTGAGTATCGGGTGTGGGGGTGGCAGGAGGTCAGTGCGTGCTGCATGCAATCTGTCACCAAGGAGAGGTCTTGACACAACAATAATAGCCACATTTTAAGTGATTTTGCTTATACCCAGAAAAAAAAAAAAAATTAAAATATATTACTTTAAAACGTCTTGCACCTCAATGCACAAACGAGAAATCTAAGCTCTGTCCCCAGGTGCTCTAAGAAGGCATGTCTGAGTCCATGGGGCCCCCCTTCTCTGGCTTCATTGGCCTCCCCACGATATTGACGAATTAGATGAAACAATGGTCTTCAGGTCTAGAAACCTGCTTCTTGGCTCCAGTTACGAGGGCACTCATCTGGGTGATCCTAACGTCCCACTCTGTGGGTGAATCAAAGATAACTCAATAGACCTGAGACAGCAGCGGCATTAAAAGAGCTGGGATTCTAGTCATTTGACGTGATTGTTTCCCACAAACCACTGCTCACTCACGGGATGCCAGGAACTTCTCTCCATGGATGTCCTTGACTTCAGGGCTGGCCTGATCCCAGGCATCATGGAGGCCATTAGAAAGAAATTCAGCTTCGGTCAAAGGAGTCCTGAAGGACCCAGGCTCAATAACAGCCACCTTCACCCCAAAGAAGGCGAGCTCCCTCCTGCAAGCAGACAGCATAGATGGCAAGAGTCAGAGCCTTGGGAAACAAACAAAGATAAAAAACAATCTCACGCTGGGTTGGGATAGAAAAGCAAAAGAGCTTGGAAATTCACCCGACATCTCCCTGGGAATGAGTTATAGTCATGACATGTTTTCTGACAACATGTGTACACTTGTCCACATACTTGGCATGTACTTGACAGGTAGCTTGAAATTCCAATGTCTTTCTCCAAAGTGCCACGAATGTCCAGCCCCAATGTTTCCACTTCATCAGAACACAAAGATTTGTCATTTGTTCCCTTCATACTGCTCAGTCCGCTCACTCCCTGTGGAGTCATGCCCAGGCCTTGTGTCATCTGAGCTTGGGGAACTGTCCTCTGTGAAGCACAAGCTGCCTGAGGTCCCCGTTGCCCCTCCTCCTGTGAGTCCTTGCCCTGCAAACACGGGGTGAAGGCTCATTCAGAGTCGCTCCCCTGTACTCCCTTCTGGGGCTCCACCGGTGAAGCTGGTAGTGTCCACTCAATGCAAGGCCCACCCAGACCGGCTGCCCAGACCCAGCAGCCAGCACTCACCGTATCTTTACCTGGGAGGACCCGTGCACAAACAGTCAGCCGACTCACTCATCTGCCTGGAATTCTTCCCACCCTGCTTCCCAAGGTGGCCAAGGAGCCAAGTTCAGATATTCAATCACCAGGTTCAGCAATCATCGGGACCCTGCCCTGATGCAGGTGCCAGCCAAGGTCACCACAGCTGACTCCAGCAGAGCATTCGTGAGGGAATGCTTCTGTCTCCATGCTTCTGGTGCTTTCTTCTCTGTCACATATGTCTTGTCATCAACAATTTGCCTTTCCCTAAACATAATTATTAGCACGCACTGAGTCTCCATCTTAACTGCTCATGGAGAAATGTTCGCTCACTGCTGCATCCAGAAACTAAATCACAATGTTATGAGCGTGGGCTCAGAAAACACATGGTCCTCCAACTCTTTCTCTTCAGACACTTTCTGACTTTGGCTCCTGAGGGATGATGTGTGGGTCACACTGCATCAGCCAGGACCCATGTCAACCCCAGGACACAGCCCCTTCCTCAAGAGAGCCCTGCACCAGCAGAGAGGGATGTTGGGAGGAGCCTCTGGCCTGTGCTGATGATCCCACAGAAGGCCCCGCTGATGATCAGGGACAGAAGACCGAGGGACGGGCCTCCTGCCAGGACAGTACCTGAGGGAGTCTGAGAAGGCCTCGACCCCGTACTTGGAGATGCTGTAGCCCCCTCCAAACAGGGACAGCTGGCCCGCAGTGCTGGAGGCATTGACCACACGGCCCCTCGCCTTCCTCACCAGGGGCAGCAGGCTCAGGGTCACCTCGATCAGTCCCAGCAGGTTCATGTCCAGTATCTTCATGAAGTCCTGTTTGTTCAGCCACTCATTGGGGACCGGGGGCATGGAGATGCCCACGTTATTCACCAGGCCCCAGAGTCCTGGGCACAAGGAGATAGCACTAAGGTCAGTGATGTGAGGTCACTGAGGGGGTCACATTCACCCCCTGGAGTGAGGACATGACTCAGGCTGGTCTGAGAAGGATGACTCTGGTGTCCTGGAGTCAGACACGCATGATTCTTTGCAAATTCACGCAATAATGAAGGGACTGCATAATTTAGAAACTTCAATCTGTATTTTCTATTTCGGTGAGTTCCCTTAGTCAGTGTTATTGTTGTGTATGAGATGATGATGAATGGGAGAAAGCATGAAGCATGGTGAGAAAGAGCAGGAGATACAGACAATGAGGACTGAAGACAAAAGGACCATGAATCCTTTTCTGACCTCCTTTAGACACGTGCTGAGATGCCATACTGTCTTGTGAAAATAGGGATGTTAATCTAAGGTGCTTACAGGCAAGATCATGTAGACTGCTGAGGACACCTGAACTCAGCCCTGCCCCAACCCACAGCCTCAGGCCCGTGATCCCGCTGCTGAAAACTCCTCTGCAAAGTGGGCCCGATTCCCACCCAGCCACTGGCGTTGCGACATGTAGAACTTCTGCCAAGTCAGAGCGACGCCTGGAGAGGAGCTCTGGACGGACAAGCTCTCACCAAGGCTGACAATCCACCCAAATTCCAGGAGGCGAAGCTGAGATGGTAAACTGGGTGAGGGGAGGAATCTAGATGACTTCAAATCCTGACAACTGCTTGAGACTCATCCCCTGGGAGCAGACACAGCGTGGCCCCTTCACAGGAGAAGAAACAGAGTGAGAGTCTGTGTACCTGCGTCTCCCACACGCTCCTTCACCCATCGGGTGGCCGCAGTGATGCTCTCTGTGTTGGTGACATCCAGGATGACCGTCTGCAGCCTGTCTGACATCTGCACCCTCAGCTTTTCGGCCCCCTCCTCCGTCAGACAGGCGGCCAGCACCCTCAGTCCCCGCAGGTCCAGCTGCCTGGCCAGCAGGTTCCCGAAGCTAGAGTCACAGCCTGATGAAGACAAACTTGTCTGGCAGGTCGCTCACCACCTGCCTCTCCCGATACCAGCGCACAAGGTGGTACAGGCCCACGAGGGCCATCAGGTACAGCCACATGGCTTTACGGGGACAGACCCTGGCGGGTTTGTTCACAGAAGAGTGTTGCGCCACAGTCAGGAGATCTGTGGAAAGTCTCCAGGATCGGGCAGGGAGTGTTCATTGTTCCCCGCATTACTGTCTTTTTGGAACGACTTTCTGTCTCTAACGCAATCATTCTACAAATTTCGCAAGCACTCTGTTCTTTAGAAACCCAACGTGCCCAGGAACACTGCCCGATTGGGTCATATTGGTCCTCTGCAGATACAATGCCCCTGTTAGCTAACTCCTGACCCTCTCATCCCACTGGATGAGACCAGTAGGTCTCATGACCAACTACCGTACAGGTGAACACATGCTCAGAGAGCATCACAGGACGCAAGTCTAAGGTCAGATAAGAAATGTTTCTTCATATTTGCCTGACAGCCGGAACTTCTTGACATGGGAGTATATGTACAGGAGTTACAGGAGTCACATCCTGTGCGCTTTCAGTGCCCTCTTGAGTCTGGTCCCTCCTCTGACTCAGCGCAAAATCACATCCAAAGAACAATGTCACTGTCAACCTCTTCAGGGGCAGAAGGAGAAAGCAAAAGAGTGTGAGGTCTCTTTGTGATCAGGGGGCTCTCTGACCAGAATGGGGCTCGGGATGCAGAGGAGGGAAGGGATGGGGCCACAGAGGCCGTAGTGAGTCTTGTCCATTGGATGAGAGGCTGGATAGGAGAACTTAGGCAAAGCAGGTGTCACATCGACATTGTTAATATGTCCCCTGCCAGCTCTGCGGATGCTTCTACCTCGTGTGGTGAAGCCCCGCCCTGCGGACCACACATCCGGATCCTGACTGACTAGTTCCACGAGCAGAGGCAGGAACGAACGCCTGAGCCTATGCGGACTGTCCTTCACTCAACAAGGAGCACGACTGTGAGCCCAGCAAGTGCAGGGTGTTGCTCAGTGTGCAACAAGTGATATTGGAGAGGTGGAAGGTTGCGGGAATCCAAAGAAAGAAGTAGAGACGGCATCTCAGGGCCCTTCTGTAATGGAAGCTCAGGGTGAGGGGGAACCATTGTTAATGAGGGTGGGAGAGCCCGTGGAATATAGCTGATGAGCGGGGGCGGGGGGAGTGGGTGGGTGGGAGGGGTAGAGACCTCTTTCACTGCTGTGGGGTCTTCATGGCCCTCATTTATCAGTTTGACAAGTACCGAAACGAGAGGAGAGTTTCTGGGGAACAAGTGAGCATCGCAGAACCCAAAGCTCAAATACCATCGCAACTCTTGGAGGCAAAAGAGACAGCGGAGATTCCATCTTCCCTGGCAGCAGTCATGTACTCTTACCACAGACCTGGAGAGCTAACCCTCAGGGTGGAGTGTGCAGCCACCCGACAGAGCTGATCCTGCAGAAAACAGCCTGTCCCTGCTTCCTGGGGTGACAGCCTGGACCCTCCTACCAGGATTCCCCAAGAGGGGGAAGGAAAAGGAGTCTTGGAACTTCCATGAGGACAAGGACATGCAAACCATCACCAGACACCATCCCCGAGGAAGGTTACAGTTTCTTTACGTGCAAGAAATGCAGATTTTTTTCTAGTGAGCACAAATGCCTACCAAAGTATTCATAATGGGCCATGTAATAGAGAAAGACACCCCACCTCAGGCCCTCCGACTCACTCTTGAATCTCCTGAAGGATGGTGGCCCCCTGGGAGTGTGCTGCAGATTGCTGGGAACTCAGAGGTCTCTCCAGGTCAGATATGACAAGAAGTTCAGAGACATGGAAAGGGACAAAAAGTAACTAGACAGACACTCGCCTGGGAGCTGCAGAAGCCACAGCTAGAACTTCTGCAAAGGGGCCTGCATCATCAGAAATCCGGACAGCCCCTCACAGTCATTCCCCCTATTTACCCCAAGCCCTGCTGCCAATTCCCCAGTTCATGACCCAGCAGCTCCACTGGGCTCCGTGAGCCCCTAGACTCCTTCCTGCTACACGCGGTGATGTTGAGCGCCCCCTGGTGGCTGCCTTCCATTTCTCACAGGGTGTAAGCGCCAAGGTTCCCACCCACTACCCATAGCCCTGCCCCACTCTGCACGTGTCTTCTAGAGTGGGGGAGAACACTTCACGGAGCAGAGTCGGAAAACAAAAGGAATGAAAATAAATTGTCCAAGCTTGTTCACGGTCACAAAATGAGTTCCCCTAGCAAGGAAGGGACCCACAGTGTAGACACACTCCGCTGGTCCGGTGAGGCCTGGCGTTTGGAGGGCTACACTTGGGAGGGGCGTCAGTGACTCTGTGCTCCTCAGAAAGGACCTGGACGGGCTAATATGGAGTGAGGACAGTTTTCTTGAGTTTCCTCACAGTTTCTTGCTACGGTGGACGCTTCGGGGTAGGGTCCCAGCCCTGCTCAGGTCCGTCACCTGGATCTGCTTTGTCCCAAGAAGAAAATTCTATAAAGAGGAGTAATGGCGTGCTGCTTAGCCTGTTGCAGAAGTTCACCAGGTTCATGGTGGATCTATTCTTCTATGCCGTTAGTGATGTCCTTCCACAAGGAAACTCGTTCGTTGCTGCCCCATGTGGGTCATGGCTCACTGCAGAGTACACTGACAAACACCACCCGACCCCCAGGCCCGTAAACCCAGTATGGAGGCCCAAGCCTGTAACCTCACAGTCCTTGGGGGCTTGAGAAGCTCATGAGGAATGAGTCCAATGTGAAAACACAACCCGTGGGCTGTAGAGTGAATCAATAAAAACTCATTCACAGTTTGTGAAGTCTTCTGGTTTGGTGACATTTGTGCAAATGTGTCTATATCAAGAAAATCAGATTTTGTATGAAACAAGGTATCCACCTTACTATTTGAGTTGAACACCTGGATTGATGTGGAATGGCTGACAGTGCTTTATTGAAGGACTCCACCCCTTCAGGATCCTTAGTTACCTTCCATCCAGCATCTCCTGTGTGACACCACACACTGACTATGCAGGAAATGAAGGACATGACAGCATTGGACTGAGCTCCTGTTTCAGGGAGCACTAGTGTTCTTCACAGGAGGATCCCCACTGCTCCATCCACGTCCTCGATGTAACTGAGGAGGACAACTAGACAGCTGGCGGGGTAGCTCCCAACTGCAGTTTGTCCTCAGCCCCGGGTCACCACCATATCCTGTCCGTGTTTTCTCATCAAATCCAACTCAGAGCGTTGTCAGAACACGAGCGTGGGTCAGGGCCTCGGTGGGCAGTGTGTGAAGGAGTCCTGCCCATCACACCGTGGGTGCTCAGTGACGGTGAAGAGAGAAGGAAGGAGGGCAGTGAACAGAAGGGCTGTTGGAGGAGGCCTGGACGGGGAGGAGGACAGCAGAGGATGCAGGCTGGTGACAGGGAATGAAGGGACAAAGTATCGTCAGCAGAGAGGTCATTGGAGTGGGGAGATGTCACTCTGTACAGGGACTAGACGCAGCTGAGTCTATGAGGGACCTCTCCTTGTTGCCAATCTTGTGACTGTTTCTGTAACACAGGTCATGGAAACATCTTGGATTTCACAATGGTGACACTCTGCTTGTAGGAGGAATGAGATGATCTGAATTATCTCATCAATTCCCTTCCACATCATCCTCCTCATGTTTTGACCACTGTGAAGACACCTGCCCATGACCCTGGGGCTCACTCCTTACTGTGCCCAATACACAGATATAATAAGTGATGAATTTTTCAAATTTTATTTTAACACAGAAATGTTCCTTAAATATCACAGTTTCAGACAATTAAAAAGTTGGTGCTTATGTCCTCTGCCAGAATGCCTACTGAGGACAAGAGTGGCTGATGGTCAGTCAGGGGTCACCCTCCACACACAGTCAGTCCATCCATGATGGCCTTCCACTCCCCAGGGAGTTTCCTCTTTATGGACAGTGGAGGGAGTGAGACTGGTCAGGGCATCGGGGATGCTGATCAGGGCATAGAGACAAGGCAAGGGGAGACCCCATTCCACGTGACTGCATCCTCCAAAGGTTGGATCCTTAGTGGCCCAGAGGGGCGCAGATTATCTGAGCCATGAGGGGCTGCCTTAGGAACAGGGGGGATTATTGAATCCCATTCTTCAGTCATCAAAATTGCTTCTTTCTGAATATTTGCATACCCTGGAGATTGCCCAGGGATAAATGGTAAACGTTCCCCACTTCAGCAGAACACAATGCTTTTTCATTTCTCCCCTCTGTACTCCTCAATCCTCTCCCTTACTGCAGAGTCGTGCCCTGGCCTTGTGTCATCTGAGCTTTGCTAACTGTCCAAACTTCCTGCTTACATGCTGCTCAGGCTGAATCAGCAAAATTTCTTTAATTTCAGTAGTTTGTTCTGGGTCAGGACACCCAGGTGTGAGAGGGAGAGGAGCAGTTTCCCGGCTCCACTGAAGCCCGGGTCCCCATCACACCTGGAGACAGCGTCTTCATGCAGGGGGGAGAGGGGACTCAACCTCAGCCCCTTCACCCATCCAGGTTGTGCCTGGGACAACCTAACAGATAAAGAATAGAACACAATGAGTATAAAAAATCCAAATGATTTGGTTAGACACAATCAATCACCTAATACTGTAAACGAAAACCTCAGAAAAGAAGTGACGGTCAGGACAGTATTTCAGCAATGACATTCAGACCATGCAATTATTCTTAAAACAAAAGTTAGATATAAGCATGCTGCCACAGAAGCCTTACCAGGCACAGTAACAGTTGGGTCAGTGCCTCATGGAGCCCAGTCCACAGACAACCCAGGAACCCAGGACTGCGTCCCAGGACAGAGTTGAGAGACAGATGGATGAACAGCTAAATAAAATAAAGTACTAATTCCTCCTCTCTCTCCTGCTTGTTTGCTGCTCGCCTTCTTTCCTGCCTGCACCTGTCCTTCAATAACAGTAATAGAGGAAAGGAATTGAAGATAACTGGAAAGTTCCATATAGTCGCAGTCTCACAGAGGAATTAATCTCAGAAATTGAACATAAGCATAGAGCAATTCTCATGGAAGAGGAGAGAGAAGACTGAGAAAAATGCAGAAACCCTGCCATTAATGTCACAAACTACAAGAACAACCATTAAAATAATGGGTATATAGGAAGGAGAGAGGAGAGAGAGAGGAGCAGAAAACTTATTTTAAGAATTTAATTTAAGTAATTTGGCTATATCTGGACCTCTTACTGGTGTTTTATCTGGAGATAAAATTAGGAAAATCAGGACTTCAGATTAACCATAAAGCTCAAGCTTTACATTTGAGTGGGAAAACACGGTTGACCTGGAGTGGCTGACACCACAGCCGTGCAGGACTTCGAGTTCCTCTGTGACCCTCGGGTCACCATGTTCTTTCAACATTGGTTCTGAAACCAAGCATTCACTACACTTTGGAGAAAGAAGAGCTTTGCACATCTGATCTCACTTCTGTTTCATGAAGAATGCTGAATTTCTCCAGTGGACATGCTCAAACACTTGAAGGATGGATTGCTCAAGGGGCAGGAGAGACATGAGGCTCAGGGCCTTGGTGGCTGCTCAAGCAATAGGGCAAGATGTGTATTGTTTCATCCTAAGTCCAAGCAGCTGACTCCTTCATAATGTGCAAGAGTGCTCTGTAATGTCCCAGGAGAAGCCTGTGGGGAAATGGAGAAATAGATGACATGGGAGCCATTGTGACTCTTCACTCTCTTTCCTTCCAGATACTTCTGCACCATCATACAGAACCCACATCTGCAGCCCTATTTTGGATTAGACACTTGGAAAGGGTGAGGAGCAGCGCAGGGACAACAAGGTGTCCGCCAGGAAGGTGGACCTGTAGCTCATGGGGAGGTGGTAGAATTTGTTGTCACAGTCAGGTGAGTACCGCTGCAGGGCTGGGAGGAGGTGAGCACATGCTTCATGCAGTCTGTCACCAAGGAGAGATCCTAGAGGACCTTGAAGAAATTATCCCAAGTGATTTTATTCCTGATAACAAAAAGAAACCATTGAAATAGAGTCTTAATATTGAATCTTCCAGCTTTTGGGCAAATAAAATATCTGTGATCTTGGGGTGCCACCACAATCAACCATGGATTTCACTGAGGGGTGTCCCAACTCTTATTCCAGGAGCACTCTCCACATAAGCCTCCTAGTGCACCGCATAATCAAGACCTCTCCGCAAATACCAGAAATGATGTAAACACTGACACCAGCTGCTCTCAGGCCTGTTGCCATGAATCCAGGGGTGCCCTTCCTAATGGTTTCCATTCTCTTCCCAGGTAATGAGGGTTCTGAATACATTGATCCCCAGTTCTAACACACTTGGATCATTTGCTGAGGTTCAGGGCACCACACCGGAATACACACCACACAGACAGATGAAATTATTGGTCCCCATAATGATTGAGAGTCAGGACAATGAACCTGGGACAGCAGGAGACACTGACAAAGGAGTCAAGCTTCTAGACGATCCTGTTTGTGCTTCTATACCCACGGTCCACTGCTCACTCATGGGATTCCATAGCTTCTCCTTACAGATGTCCTTGACCTCTGGTCTGGTCTGATCCCAAGCATCCTGGAGATGTTGATAAATAGTCTCAGTATTAGTTCTATGGATCTTAAAGCAACCAGGCTTGATGAGAGCCACCTTCACCCCAAAGAAGGAGAGCTCTCTCCAGCAAGCAGACACAGAAGGGACAAGGATCAGAACCTTGGGAAACAAAACACCGAAGAGAAATAATCAGAAACCATATAATAATCACAGATGATTGGGTGGGATAAACAGAGTAGTCTGAAAGTCAATTAGCAGCAGAGAGGGGGGAAGAGTTGTGATCACAGCTATGTGTATGAATAAGGTTTGTGCATTGGTCCAAATAATTTACACACGTAAGTCTATTGGTTCTAGTCCAATCTGTCTCTCAACCATCACTGTTACTTCCTCCCATCTCCCCCATCTAGTGGTCCACATTTTAATGCCACTTATCCTTTCAATCTCCTCCTTCCACTTGCTGTCATCCCCCGTCCCACTGTCATATGAACGACTGTAACTGTCCTAACAGTAACATTACTCTCCCTTGGTGTCAGTTCCTACCTTGAAGTCCACATTGCCTTGCAACAAGGAGGCTTTAATTTAAATAATCGGCTCCCCCGATGAAATCCAATCCCTAAGGTTCCAATGCCTGTATAAAAAGGCCAACTCTAGGAATACACATATGCCCACCTGCCCATTTCCCTCCATTCAGGCCCAGCTTTGTCTTTACCTATGAGGATCCTGAATCACAAGCCGTTAGCCATAGTCCTCTGGATATGAACAAACCATCCTTCTGCATCCAGGAAAACTCACATGCCTTCCTCACCAAGGGCAGCAGGCTCAGGGTCACCTCGACCAGCCCCAGCAGGTTTATAAGAGGATCTTCATGAAGTCCTGTTTGGTCAGTAACTCACTGGGGGCCATGAGCACACCGATGCCCATGTTATTCACCAGGCCCCAGCAGAAGGGTGCAAGAAGGAGAGAGCACTCAGTGTGCAGGCAATGAGGTCACTTGAGAAAGGTTATTTTACACCCTCCATGGACTCAGGGCATATTAAGGAAGTTTCCCTGGGACTGAGTGGAACACAATAAAAATTTACTGTTCTGTGGAGAACTTATTATGGGTGTCATGGAGGACAGATATTGTCTATGATTCTTTTGAATTTCAAATATCAATGAAGCTACTGTAGACTTTATAAGCTTAAACCTATATTTTCTATTTCCTTGAGTTTCCTTAGTCAATGCTCATTGTTGTGTTTTGAGAAGATAAGCAGAAAGTCAGAGTAAAGGAGGTAGAGAAAGAGAAGAAAATGACAATGAGGATTGAAGACAAAAGAACCATGAATTCTTTTTTATCTTCTTTAGACATGTCCTTAGAGTTCATACTTACATTTGAAAATAGGCATATTAATTATAAGGTGGAACCAATCATAGTTCACCAACAAGAACATGTTAAAATGCTTGGAATAAGAGCAAGTCAAGTGCAGACTCAGGCCGCAACATCCACCCACACCATCCAGCCTCCTGGCCAGTGATGTTGCTGCTAAATCCTTTTCTTTGAAGTGGGCCTTGATTCCCACCCAGGCCATTGTCATCAGAAAATCTAGAACCTCTGCTTGGAAAGGACTGCATTCCATAGACAGGAATTCTGGAAGAACAATTTCTTGTTGTGTCAGAGAGTCTCCTCCAATTCTAGTGGTGAGTTGGGGAAATAGAAGAGGCTCAGGGTATTAACAAGGGTGAGGTGAAACATCTAAAACAAATTCAAGTCCCTGCAGGTCTATGGGAATCCTCCCCTGAGTGCAGACACAGGATGTCCCCTACACAGAGTGTAGAAACAGATGGAAAAATCTGAGGGTACCTGTGTCTCCCACATGATCCTTCACCCACTGGGTGAGCACAGTGATGTCTCTGTCTTGGGGAATTCTGGGACGACCAAATCCAGTCTTTCTGATGTCCTCATCCTCAGCTTTTCAGCTCCCTCCACCATCCGACACGCAGCCAGCCCCTTTAGACCTCACAGCTCTAGCTGCTTATCCAGTAAGTTCCCGACTCCCAGTCAGAGCCCATGAAAAAGATATACTTGCTCTCAGGTGGCTCACCACCTGCCTCTCCTAGTACAAGCACACAAGGTGGTACAAGCTCATGAAGGCCACCAGATACAACCATGTGGCTTTGAGGGCACAGATACTGCATCCTAAGATCAGAAAAAGTGGTATCTCATCAGTCAAAAAAAATCTGTGCAGTGGAATGTCCCCAGCTTCTGTGGTATGGTATCTTCGATTGTCTAATTACTATATTTATTGTATATATATATTTATGTCTCTAGACTGCTCTTTGGACTATTTTTGCTAATCTATCATGTGCCTTTGAAGATCCCAATTCCTGTCCAGAGTCTCTCATGTTTGTACGCTCATAGGTCATGTGAAAATGTCACTGTCAGCATACCCCCACTCTCTCACCCTACTAGGCTCCTGTGTCCTTGGCATCCCAGTTGCACACATGTGCTCTGAGTAAGACATGTTTTGCAGTGATTCCCGGGTTCAAATCATTTCTACTAATTTATCTGCCACTCACTGGGACTTGACCACTCTGATCTCAAGAATATTTTATACAAAGTTACATGGTTTTAGGATGAGTTTACATTCAACACCCCTTGATTCTGGGATTCTCCTTCGACTCAGCACACACATTCACTTTCAGAAATCAGAGTAACTTCACTGTACTCACCCTTCTTCAGTGAACCTTGGCATTCATTCCCCAGGACCCCAGATCACCAACCCGCCTGGAAGAGGCCTGGACCAGTTCCCATTCAGCTTTATTGCACTTGCCCTGCTTCAGGGAAAGTAGGCTTCTACTCCCCGGGAGACAGGATGACCAGATCCTCACAGAAGAGATCTGGCATGGCTCCCACCATGGCCAGGAGAGGAGGAATGATGTATTCAAAATACTAAATGACACAAACTCCTGACAAGAATGCTCTACCCTGTGAAATTATCATTCAAATATTATGGATAAATGAAAGTCTTGAGTGAGAAACAAGAATTGTTGATATTTAAATCACCATAGATACCATTTAAGTAATCTTGAAAGAGAAATCTACAAGAGGAAACATAAATTCACAATGCCTTGAGGTTGGAGACTAACATGAAAGTAAACTGGAAAGAAAGATAGGAGAGAGTTAAAACTAAAAACTGAAGAGGAGAAAAAACAGATAATCTATATAACTGCATAAATATGATGTCACAGAGATTATCATAGAGCAGAACATTTAGAAACAATACATAGGACAGGCACAGAACTCAATTATAAGGAGATACAAAGTGGGCAAATATCAGAAAACTGAAAAAAAAAAAAAAAAAAAAAAAAAAAAAAAAAAAAAAAAAAAAAAAAAAAAAAAAAAAAAAAAAAAAAAAAAAAAAAAAAAAAAAAAAAAAAGGCACCGAAACCATAGGATGAAAAGGTAAAATTAAACAGGAAATGAGGCAATGGGCACAGAACAGTCACAAAAAAGAGGCTCAAATGACAATAATAAAGCCCTGTGTTTCAATCATCAACTTATGTGAATGTAATGAGCTCCTCAATCAAAAGACATAGAGTAGTTGGCTGAACAAAGAACAGGATCCATCAATATTATGCCTACTAATACCAGACAAAACAAGTTTCCAAGTAAAAGAGTATCATGGGGCAGGATGGACACTGCATTGTGGTCAAGACGGTAATCCATCAAGAAGAAGTAACTGTCATCAACAGAATTGCATCCAGTGCAGGATCATGTAAAAATATAAAACAAATACTGAAAGTGCTAAAAGCAGACATGGACAGTAACACAAAAATAGTAGGGGACTTCACTACACTAAAGTAATTGATAGATCATTCAGCAGGAAATTAGCAAAGAAGGGCCCTAACAGAAAAAATAGATCAAATGGACCTAAATGACATCTACAGGTTTCTACCACTAGAAAAGGAGTATATATTATTCTCAAGTGTACATGGAACATTCTCAAGGATAGACCACAGTCTAGCACACAAACTCAGCAAATTTAGCAAGACTGAAATTACAGAATTCATCTCTGACCACAAGGGGATGAAACTAGAAATAAACCAAAAGAATAAAACTGGAAGACCCACAAAGACATGGAGATTGAACAACATGTTTCACAACTGGATTGTCAATGAAATGAAGACATATCTAGAAAAAATGAAAATTCAGAGACAACTTTCCAGAACATATGCTATGAAGCAAAAGCAGTTCTGAAAGGAAGGTTTGTGCATACAGATGCACGTCAAAAACCAAGAGAGAGCCCAAATCAGATGCCTAACCTCAGATCACAGGGATCTAGAAATGGAAGAACAATCAAAATAAAGTACCAGCAGAATAAAGGAGGCAGTAAAAATGAGAGCAGAAATAAAAGAAGTTGAAAACAAAAAAGAGCATCCAAATTACCATGACGTGTGTGGCTTATCAACACGGTCGCTGAAAGGGGGCTACAGGAGCCTAAGGAAAAAACAGACAGCATTCATTTAGAAAAGTGGGAGCCAGGTGGGACACCTCTGTCCTTCTCAGAGACAGTGACCCCGAGTCTGACTCCTTGACTTAATCTATAGGGCTGGATTACAAATGACATAATGGGAATAAAACAAAGACAGACTTGCAGGCATAGGCTGTTCCCCTGCTATTGGGAACAGTTGAAGGTACAGCAACATTGAAGGTCGAGGCTCAGTTTTCAGTATGCTATTTATCTACTGTTGCTCTGCTGACTGCGAGAAATTCTGCCTTGGGAAACTTTGCAGAAGTGCACAGAAAGCAACTCGCTCCCTACATCAAATGATCAATGACTTCAAAGTTGGGTCTTTGAAATATAAACAAAAATGACCCACCTTTAGCTTGACTCACTAAGAAAAAGAGAGAGAACAACCTAATGACAAGAATCAGAATGGAAAGAGGTGAGATTACTACTCATATCACAGAATACCAAGGATCATGAGAGACTATTATGATCAATTATATGCTAAGAAATTCACCAATCATGAAGAAATGAACAGATTTCTAGAAACTTAGAAGCTATCAAAATTTAACCAGGAAGGCACAGACCCAAAACAATCACAGAAATTGAAATCATTAAAAAATTTTAAAAATCTCCTAAAAGCAAGAGCAAAGTTTCAGATTATTTCATGAGTGAATTCTACCAAAGAATTCAGTCAAAGAAGAGCTAATCCCCATCATCATTTAAACACAACACAAAGATGAAGAGGAGAGAAAACTCCCAAAAACATTTTATAAAGCCAATGTCACCCTCATTTCAAAGTTAGAGAAAGATAGCACAAAAATGAAATTTACAGGCCGTTATCACTGATGAATATAGAATCAAAAGTCAAAAAAAAGTTCATGGCAAATAGAACTCAACATAACATCAAAAATTATACATCACAGTCAAGAGGGATTTACTCTAGGAATGCAAGGGTAGTTCCACATATGCAAATCAATGAGGGTAATAGAACTCATCTACAAAATGAAGATGAAAAGTCATGCAATAATCTCAATAGATTCAGAAAAAGCATTTAACAAGATTCAACACTTATTCATGATAAAAACCCTTGCCAAAATAGGAAGAGAAGGCACATATGTCAACAAAATAAAGGCAACATATGACAAACCCACAGCCAACATCATAATCAATGATGGAAAACTGAGAGACTTTCCCCTAAGACCAGAACAAGACAAGGTTGCCCACTATCACCACTACTTTTCAATATGGCTCTGATGTCCTGTCCAGTGCAAAAAGGCAAGAAAAGCAAATAAAAGAAATCCAAGGTGGAAATGAATAAATCAAATTGTAAGTATTTGCATATGCTATGAAATTATATAGAAAATCCTAAAGACTCTATGAATAACTATAGAGACAATACATGAATACAGCAATGTGGCAGGATATGAAATCAACACACAAAAATCAGTAGCATTCCTAAACGCGAGCGATGAAGTAAAGGAAAAAGAAATTAGGAAAGAAATCTCATTCACAATAGTACCAAGAAAGGTCAAATACCTGTGAATAAACTTAACAAAGGAGGAGAAAGATCTCTACAATGAAAACTACAGGACCTTAACAAAAGAAACAGAAGAAAACACAAAGGGATGGAAATATAGTCCATGTTCATGTATTGGAAGAATTAGCATACTAGAAATGTCCATTCTACGCAAAGCAATATACAGGTTTAATGCAAATCCCATCAAAATCTAAGAACAATCTTCAAGGAGATGGAACAAACAATGCTGAAGTTTGTATGGAATCACAAAAGACCTCGAATATCCAAAGATATCCTAAGAGGAAAAAAGAACAGTGGCGGAATCACATTCCCTAACATGAAACTTTGATCATCATCAAAAAACAAAAAGTACGGAAACAAAAACTGACACAAAACCAGTGAAATCTTATTGCAAGCCCAGAAATACAAGTATACCTTTATAGAGAGTTCATCAAGAAAGAGATACCAAGAGCATACAGTGGAGTAAGGAAAGTGTATTTAACAAATGGTATTGTGAAAACCGGAAAGACATCTGAAAAAAAAAAAAAGAAAGAATTAAAGAAAGAAAAGGAAAGAAAGAATGAATCTAGAATCTTCAAAGTTAACTTAAGATGGATCAGGACCTGGACTTAAGCTTGATTATCAAAAAATAGTTAGAAGACAATATGGAAAGCACATTCAATGCCTTCAACATCAAAGACATCTTTGGAGAAGTAACAGATATAATAAAAGAGACCAAAGTAAAACTAACCAATTGTGACTACATCAAACTGAAAAGCTTACCGACAGCAAAAAAATCTACCACTAAAACAAAAAGACAACCCACAGAATTGGAGAAGATATTCACGCAGCAGACATCAGATAAGAGCTTGATCTCCAAAATATATGAAGAGCTTACACACCTCAATAATAAAAAGGCAACTGACACATGCAAAAATGGGCAAAAGAACTGAACAGACACATCTAAACAAGACATCAGATGCCCTCAGACACCTGAAAAAATGCGCTACATCCCTCATCATCAGAGAAATACAAATAAAAACTACAATGAGATACTACCTCACACCAGTGAGAATGGCCTGTATCAAAAAGATTTGGAGATGGCAGGTTTTGGGAGGGGAATTTAAAAAAATGAAGCTCCTTACACTGTTGGTTGGAATGCAAATTGGGGAAACCTCTTTGGAAACAGTCTGGAGATTTCTCAATACTTTGAGCCAACAATCCCACTTTTGAGAATATACCCAGAGGATTTTTTTTCTCTAATAAGAAATAAATATCTGCACCCCTATGTTCATAGCAGCACAGGTCACAATAGCCAAGACATGGAAACAACCTAAATGCCCATCCACGGACGACTGGATAAAGAAGCTATAGTATGTCTACTCTATGGAATTCTATGCAACTGCTTAAATAAAGAAAAACAAAAACAAAAAAGAAAAAGAAAACGAAAACAAAATTGTGTCCTTTGCAACAATCCAGATGGAACTGGAGGGGATCATGTTAAGTGAATAATTCAGAAAGAAAAAGCAAAATATAGAGAAGCTCCACACGAATTGTAATATAGTGATATAAAACAAATAAACAGAAAAACCTCAGCAAAAACTCGTAGGACACACGATGATGTCTGCTAGGGGAGTGAGAGCGAGGAGGAAGGAAGGAGGGGGAAAGGTGGGATAAAGGACACTGGAATTCTGGTGCAGGGTGTGGTGTGAAATGCAGACTGAGATGCAATTTTTTTCAATATCCTAAAACAAATTGAACATATTGAATTGATCAAATTGAACAAAAGAAATAAAGAACTCGAGTGTAAAAAAAAAAAAAGGAAAAGGAAACAAAGTCATTGCCAGCCCCTCAGGATCAGAACAACGAAGTAAGAGTATGAGTCTCTTCCTAACAGTGCCTCTCTGACAAAGCTCGCTCAGGAGACAGAGAGGAAGGGATGGGTCACAGCAGCAGTACTGAAACTCCACGGGGATGAGTGGTGGACAGCGGTACTAAAGCCCTGTGGATGCTCCACAGCCCTGTGTGCTGACACCCTCCCTGTGACCCACACGGCAGGGATCCTGACCAATCAGACTCTGAGACTCCAGAAGCTTAATAGACTGCCTTGAGCAGAAACTGGGTGTCCACACTCAAACTGGAGCGTGGCTTCAACCCCACAGGTGCAGGGGTGTTTTTGTCAGTTGACGATGCGGGGTGAAGGCAGCTGCCCGCTCACAAGATAGAGGACAAGAGATTGGAACTCAGCACACAAGTATGAGCAGGACTAGGTGAGGTGATACCGTGGATAAAGGTTTTGGGAACTGAGTAGAAGGAGCTGTGACTGGGAGGGTACAGATCATTTCCCAATCCGAAAAAAGGCTCTAGACCCTACCAGTCCCTTAAAGATCTCTTCTGGTTTGTCTATCCTGGTGTCTAATCCTATAGCCCGAATCACTAAATAAACCCTGAAAGGAAACACTTCTGCCCTCGACTGGAAGGAACAATTGACATAACATCTCCTTTATAACCCTCATCGTACCATCTCCCCAATCTGAACTCTGCACATGAACCTGCCTTCTCTTCTGAGATCCACACCTCCTGCTCCCCAGTGGTGAGGTTTCAATCACTAGATAATTATTTCAATTTTTATTTTAAGGCAAAAATAGTCCAAGAATATTCATGGCATCTAGACAAAGCAAATATTGGTCACTGTGTCCTCTTAGGATCCCTACACAGGACATCAGAGGTTTCTGAGTTCAGCTGCTGGTCACCTTCCATATTGACACGTCTCACTTACCCAAGTCCAGTGTTCATCCAGTGAATGTTGTGTGGAGCCACAGGCCAGGACAAGGTAAATGCTGAGAACGGAGACAGAGAAGTGGGCTGACTTACCATGTCTCCAGAGTATAATGCAAGTTATTATTTACTAAGCCCAAACACTTGAATTTTTTCATAGTGTGCACAGAGTAATCAGGAATGCCCTAGGCGAAGCCCCAGGAGGAGCTGAAGAAGGAGAGAGGGGTTTCCCTGATGACGTGAGTGGGTTCCCCTCTCTCCACACACTTACCTCCAAGATGTCATCCCTCTCTCACACAGAACCATCTCTGCCTTCCCATGATGCTCCACCTTGGGTTACAGAACTTTGGCCATCCTTGGAGAGTGCAGAAACATCATGGCATCCACCAGGAAGGAGGGCACATAGCACATAAGCCGGTAGTAGGGTTTGGTGGTGCCTCAGCCAGATGAGTATCATATTGAGAGTGGCAGGTCACCTCATGCTCCATTCGGTTTGTCACCAAGGACAGATCCTCAGAACATCTTGATGAAAACATTTCAAGTAATGTTATGCCTGGTTAGAAAAAGAAACCATTGAAATACAGTCTTTAATAATCAGTCTTCTGGGTTGGAGTCAACCAGAGTTAAAATCTCTAAGGATTCTTGGGGCTCCATCAAAATCAACTCCATGCATGTCACTGAAGCAGCTCCCAAATCTTACCACAGAACCATGCTTCTTAGTAAGTGCCCTCTAACACTACTTCTGAAATATGTGCATTATATAAGCTCAACCTCTATACAAACACTAGAAATCTAAGTTCTGACAGTTACTCTAATCCAGCATACCATGAGGCCATGGTTTCCTCTCCTCACTGATTTTATTGGCCTCCACAAATGACAAAGCAGAAGAGACATTGGTCTTCACATCTAGAAATTTGGATTTTTTTTCCTCCAATTATATTGGACAAAAAGCAATCATCTAATTAGTGCAAATTTCCTCTTAATTTCTGGGTTAGCCTGATCCCAGACATCCTGGAAAGCACTGAGAAAGAAATACAGAATTAGCCATTGCAGACCTGAAAGAACTAGACTCGATAGCAGTCAACTTCACCCCAAAGAAGGAGAGCCTCCTCCTGCAAACAGACAGTAGTGAGAGTAAGGGTCGCAAACATAGAAGAAAAAACACAAGCAACAATCAAGAAATAAATAATCTCACACATTGGGCATGGGATAAACAAAATTGCATGGAATGTAATTGTGCAGAGCCCTTGGAAAGAAGAGCTATGGTCATGTTTTAGTATCTGTATAAACTTGTACATTGTACAGATATTCATCATACACTTACTTATTAAATCTAAATTGTAAATTTTCCTCCAAAGTTCCTATTAAGTCCAGCCCCACCAAATTTCTTACATTGAA
Source organism: Solenodon paradoxus (assembly GCA_004363575.1). NCBI lineage: Eukaryota > Metazoa > Chordata > Mammalia > Eulipotyphla > Solenodontidae > Solenodon > Solenodon paradoxus. Next base: position 177,630 of record RJWH01002928.1, read on the forward strand.
GAGAACACAGCTTTGCCGTTTTACCCCTCCAAACACCTTGTTTCTTTCCCCGTCTTCTAAGTCAAACCCCTGACCATTGTCATCTGAACTGGAGTAACTGTCCTCTGTGATGCACACGCTGCCTGAGGTCCCCATTCCCCCTCCTCTGAGGAGTCCTTGCCCTGCAAACATGGGGTGAAGGCTCATGTATGTTCAGCTCCCCTGTGCCCACTTCCTGGGGTCCCACTGGTAAAGCATGAAGAACCCACACAGGGCGAGGCCCACCCAGGCCCGGCTTCTCAGACCCCTACGCCAGCCCAGACCATGTCTTTATTTACAAGGACCTGCAGCACGAGCACTCAGTCACACTCACCCTGGGTCTGAGCTGATGGACTTCTATCCTCCAGGAAGTCTTCCCAGACTGCTTTTCCAGGTTACCAGGTTACCAGGGGTCAAGTTCAATATTTCAATCCTCAACTCCAGATACAGCTGCCCACCAGGGGCACCACAGCTAACTTTGGCAGAACCGTCATGAGAAAAAGTTTCACATTTCCATATCTGTATACCTTTCTCAGAGGTTTAAAGTCAGGGAGCAAATCATCTTTTTCTCGGACATACTTAATAGCACACACTGAGTTTCTAAGAATATTCGCTCAACAGAGCAAATGTTCACTGGACCTCAGGCTCCAGAAGCTGGACCAGGAGGGTATGAACATGGCTCAGCAATCACAGGGGCCTGCATCCATTTCTGTCAGACACTTTCTGACTGTGGGTTTCCTCTGGAATGATGTGTGTGTCACGCTGCATCAACCAGGACCCATGTCAACCCCAGAACACAGAGAGGCCCTTCCTGGAGAGAGCCCGGCACCAGCAGAGAGGGATGTTGGGAGGAGCTTCTGACTTGTGCAGATGAACCCACGGAAAGGGCCCCTGACGCACAGAAGCTGAAGACCAAGGGACAGGGGCCTCCTGCCAGGACAGTACCTGAGGGAGTCCGAGAAGGCCTGGAATCCGAGAAGGCCTTGACCCCGTACTTGGAGATGCAGTAGCCCCCTCCAAACAGGGACAGCCGGCCCAAGACACTGGAGACATTGACCAGATGGCCCCTCGCCTTCCTCACCAGGGGCAGCAGGCTCAGGGTCACCTCGATCAGCCCCAACAGGTTCACGTCCAGGATCTTCATGAAGTCCTGTCTAGCCAAAACAGAACTAGGAGTCTAGGGCACAGAGATGTGTACACTATTCGCCAGGCCCCAAAGTCCTGGGCACAAGTGGAGGAGAGCTCTCAGGGTCTGTGTTGTGAGGTAATTGGGGAAGGTCACATAACACCCCCTTGTTGTGAAGACACGATAAAGGAGTTGCCCCAGGAACTGGTTAGAATAGAACGACAGGATCTTATTAGATGAAAGGCTGATCCTGGGCATTTTGGAGAACAGACACGATCGATATTGTTTTGGAATTCACACATCAATGATGTTGCAGACTTCATATCCTTAGATCTACATTTCAATTTCCTTGATTTCCTTTAGTGAGTGCTCAGCATTGTGTGTTGAGAAGAGAAGCAGAAAGAATAAAGAGGGGAGTGAAAGAGAGCAAAAACAACAATGAGGATCAAAGGCATGAGGACCTTGAATCCTTTTCTGATCTTCCATAGACATGGCCTGAGATCCCATGTTGTCAAGAGAAAATGGGGATGTCAACTCCCCGGTAACATGAATAAGGTCATTAGCAGGAACATATTAAAATTCTGAGATCATCCTTGTTATAGCTCTACCCTAGCCCCTCACGCATTCTCCAATAAGTGGACCCTGACCCCCACATGCACCCTCAGCATCAGGAAATGTAGAACTTCTGCTGGAAAGGACAGCACACCAGATAAATTTCTGGAAGCCAAAATTCTCAATAGTGCAGACTTTCCCCAACGTTCCAGACCCCCTTGGTGCCGAGGTGACAACAGTATAAAAATAAGGGTCTCAGGCTGGTAAGCAGGGTGAGGGGAGAAATCTCAGATGGCTTCAAGTCCTGAAAACTCCTTGAGAGTATGCCCCTGGAGCAGGCATGGTGTGTCCCCTTCACAGGAGAAGAAACAGAGTGAGAGTCTGTGTACCTGCGTCTCCCACACGCTCCTTCACCCACTGGGTAGCCGAAGTGATGCTCTCTGTGTTGGTGACATCCAGGATGACCGTCTGCAGCCTGTCTGACATCTGCGCCCTCAGCTTTTCGGCCCCCTCCTCCGTCAGACAGGCCGCCAGCACCCTCAGTCCCCGCAGGTCCAGCTGCCTGGCCAGCAGTTTCCCAAAGCCCGAGTCATAGCCCGTGATGAAGACGAACTTGTCTCGTGGGCTGCTCACCACCTGCCTCTCCCGGTACCAGCGCACAAGGTGGTACAGGCCCATGAGGGTACAGCCATATGGCTTCACAGGGATGGACACTGACGGGTTTGTTCACAGAAGAGTGTATGCTCCTTGGTCAGGAGGTCTGTGCCGTGGAAAGTCTCCAGGCTCGGGCAGGGAGTGTTCAATGTCTTCCGCACTACTGTCTTTATGGAACAAATCTTTTTGTCTCTAGAATTACATGCACCATTACAAATCAAGTCTTCTTGGATGATCATGGGTCACTGGCAGATGATGTCACTTCAGCACCACTCCCAATTCTCTTACTCCACTCCACTTTCAAGCCCACAGGTGCACACATGCAGGTGAGCATCACAGGCTGCTGCTCTAAGACCAGATTCAGAAGTGCTTCTACTTACTTGTCTGTCAACCCACTGGACTTTGTCCTGAGACAAGAGTGTATTACTAGGAAATTGCAGGGCATCACAATCAATTTATGTTCAATGCCCTCTCTGAGCCTGGTTCCTCATCTCACTCAGCTTACAAATTCATTTCCAGGGAACATCACTGCCAACCTCTCAGGATATATAGGAGAAGCAGAGTGTGAGGTCTCTTCATAACAGCCTTGTTCCCTGGCCAGTCAGTATTCAGGACACAAAGAAAGGAAGGATGGGCCACAGAGGCAGTGGTGAGACTTCTCTACGTGAACGAGAGGTGGATAAAAGGACTTAGACAAAGCAAATGTCACAATGACACTTGTGAACCTGGCCTGGACCAGCCCTGCGAATGTTTCCATTGCCCTGTGTGCTGACATCCTGCCCTGTGACTCATATGTCAGGATTCCTGACCACTCACATCAGATACTCGAGGGAGAAAAGATTGCATTCATCAGGGGCAGGGTCTGCCACTCTGAAGAAAGAAGGAGGCTGTGAACTCCAGTAAGTACAAAGGTGATACTCAGTTTGTATTAGGTGATGAAGAAAAGGTAGAGCTGCCCCCTGAAGAAACAAAAGAAGGAAGAAGAGACAGAATAGCAGGACGCCCTGTAAAGGGGGCTCAGGGGAAGGGGGAACCATTCATAAAAGGTGTGGGACAGCGAATGTTAGGCAGCTGTGTGTGGGGGAGGGGTTCTAGAGGATGAGATGATTTCCATAGATCCAAAAGTTCAACTACTCTCACAACCCTGGAAGACAAAAGATAGAAGAGATTCCAGCTTCCCTGGGAACATTCATATGCAGGCTGCTGACTACTGACCTAGACAGTTGTCCCTCAAGATGGTATCAGCAGCCGGGTGGCAGAGACAGTCCTGTGAGAAACAGCCTTCCCCTATTTCCTGAAGAGATAGCCTGGACCCTCCTGCCATGATTCTGAAATGGGCGGAAGGGAGAAAGAAGAAAGGACAATGTATACTCCCTTGGGTATTTGGACATGAAAATCTTCACTAACTGAAAGCTAGGTCATGATTTCTTTACTTGAAAGGGCATGCATATTTCTCCCCAGTGAACACAAATTCCTACAAAAATATTCCAAATGGGCCATGCAGCAGAGATGGATCTCAACACTCAGGTCTGCTGCTTCACTCCTGAAATTCCTGAAGGATCATGACCACCTAGGAATGTGGTCATTCTGGAGCTCAGATCAGTGTCCTTTCCAGGTCAGAGTGATGACAGGAAGTTGAGAGAGAGAGAGAAACTAGAAAAGGTAACTGGACAAACACTTAGCTGTGAGCTGTAGCGCCAGAATAAGAAATCCTGCCGAGGTACCTGCATGAAGATTCACATCAGGAGTCTCTGCAGGGAGCTGCTACACAGGACAGCCCCTCACAGTCATCCCTACCTCAGTGCTGGGGCCAGGCAGTTCCACCAGGCTCCTGGCAGTGCAGAGACTCCTGCCAGATGTAGTGAAGGTGAATGCCCCCTGGTGGTGTGCATCCGGTTCTCATGAGGAGCAAGTTCAAGTGTCAGCAGCCCCCAACTGTGCCCTCTACCTTACCCAGAAGTGTCTTCTGGAAAGGGGAAGAATATTTTATTGAAAACAAGAGTAAGAAAGAAAAAGGAATGAGGTAAAATTGTCCGTGCTTGTTTACATTCCAATGAAATGAACTCCACTACCTGGAGAGGTATCCAAAATGTAGATAAACAATCCTACCTTCAGTTGCTGGATACCTGGAAGCACATGGAGGATATATGGAGGGGATAGTATTGAGAGAGGAGAGTTACTCAAAAAAAGACCTGAACAGACAAGGAAGGAGTGAGGACAATTTTTGTGATGCTCCTGTGTATGTTCAAGGGATGGGTCCCAGTCCCTACACGAGTCTATTGCTTGGACCTGCTCTGTCTGCAAGGAGAAAAGTCAAAAAGAAGGAGTAATCGGTTTCTGCTTAGCCTACTATAGGGGTTGACCAGGTTTATGTTAAATTTATTCTTCAATGCTGTTATTGTCCTGTTGGAACCCTTTATACCTGTCCACATTTGGATCATGGTCTCCTACTTAGTACAGTGCCCCACAGGTAGAACCAGCTTGGAAGTCAAGAGTGTAATTTCACAGGCTTCTGCTGAGGTGAGTCCATACCTGAATTCAGCCTTTGGTCTATAGGGTCAATGAACAAACACACTTTCATAAAATGTGTTTAGTCTTCTGGTTTGGTATGTATTTGTGTGAATGTGTAAATATAATTATGGAAATCAGAGACTTCTGATTGAGCGGTTACTCTATCTTAGCATTTGAACTGAAGAACAGGTATTTGCCTTGAGTGACTCAAACCATATTATGAAAAAATCTAAGCCCTTCATGACCGTTAGTCACCTTTCCATTCAGTGTTTCCTGCCTGACACTAAACACTGGCCACATGGGAAGTGAATGACACTTCAACATCAGACCCAGCTCCTGTTTCAGGGGCGCACTAAGCTCTTGCACAAGAGGACGCCCACTGCTCCACACCCTCGAGGCAACTGAAGAAAGACAACCAGACACCTGGTCAGGTAGGTCCCCTCTGCAGTTTGTCCTCGGCTCCAGAAGCTCCACTTTCTGTCAGTGCTTTCTCATTGAATCAAACTGAGAACATCATTAGGATATGAACAGAGAGTGATGCCCAGGGCCTCCCTACCATCCTCAGAACCAGTGAACTTCGGGTACCATAGATACATGAGTCATTGACCCCTGGGTCTGTCCTGCAGAGGCCCAGATCCAGCCCACAAGAAGTCTCAGGTCCTGCGTGCCATCGACCGCTGTCCTGCACAGCCACTGGCGACAACAAGCACCCACAAGGCCTCAGGCCCTGCAGACCTCCATGGTGCCTCAAACTAGACCCAGAGATACAAAAACACATAATTGGGCTCCTAGAGAATTGTGGTCACAGACTGCACCTGGGCTGCCTGTGACCCTCCCTGTAGCAGAGAGCTGTGAAGTCTGCAAGTACCACCTGAGGCGACATAGTGGCCAATGTGTGACAGCATCCTGGAAAACAGAACTGACTCCACCCCCACTGAAATCAAAGCTGGCACCTGTCACATCATCATACAGGTAGGAAGAAATCTAAAGTAAAAGAAAAGAAAAGCCACAGTGCTAAATTCAAGGCAGAGGAGAAAACCATGCCAAAATCTAAGTCACCAAAGAAAACATGAATGGTCCAAAAAAGAGGAAGATGCCAGAGCTCACCGGGAGAAGAACTCTATTCATATGGATTGGGACAACCTAACACATGGAGAGTTCAAAATGATAGCACAAAACCAAGCTGAATTAGATGCATAGGCACATGACTACCCAAAGGAAATTGGAAGGCCTCAGAAACGCCATGACAGATCAAAGACATGACAAATCGTCACCAAGGAATTGAGGCCACGAAGAAAGTCCTAGCGGAAATGCTAGAGATGAAGCAGTCAAGGAATTGAAGGTAAACATGGAGTTCCAGAAACAGACTTAATCTCACAGAGGAATGATGATCAGAAATTAAAGACAAGGTTAAAGAGTCAGCCCTCATGGAAGAGGAGTGAGAAGTATGAGTGAGGAAGAATTAAGAAATCCCGTGAGAAATAGCAGACACTATGGCAGGGGCAAACATAAGGATCATAGGTGTTCTGGAAGGAGAGGAGAGGAAGAAAGGAGCAGAAAACCTGTTGTAAAGAGTAATGTCAGGGACCTTCCACACACGCTAAAAAAGCGAGCCAAGGAGACCCAGAAAGCACAGAGATCATGGCCGTTTCTAAATGCAGAGACATGCTCCTAAACAGATGATAGTGAAGCTAGCAAAAGTGAATGGCAAAGAAAAACTACTCGAGGCTGCTGAAGATAAGAAACACATGACCTACAAAGGCGTATTCGTCAGACTGGCATCAGACTTCTCAGCAGAAACCCTACAGGCCAGGAGACAGTGAAAGGATGTATTCAAAACTACTAGGAGACAAAAACTAAAGCCAAGAATGCTGTAAAATTTTCATTCAAATATTACGGAGAAATAAATGTCTTCAAAGACAAGAAAAGTTAGTTGATTTTTCTATCACCAAGTTTACCATTCAAGAAATCTTAAAAGATGTTTTACAACAGGGAAAATGAAAATAAAGATTCACAAAAACTTGAGAATAGTGATAAACAGGAAAAAGAGAAACAAAGATAGGATCAACGGGAGGCAGCAACAACAAAACACTAAAGGGGGAAAGAAAAGCATGAGCTATGTACCAATATATAAACATGATATGGCATCAGCATAAAAAACTATCATAGAGAAGTAGAGAGAATCCATGGGATAGCCACAAAACCCAGTTCTAAAGAGACACATAGCCAGAAAGTAGAGAAATCTAACAGAATAAACACTGAAAACTATCCAAAGGAAAAAGCAAGCATAAACAGACAGAAAAATGACTCAACAGGCACAGAAAATCAAGGATCAAATGATAATAATAAAGCCCTATGTTTCAGTCATCACTCTTAATGTAAATGGATGGAACTTATCAATCAAAAGACGTAGAGTAGATGGATAAACTGAAAAAACAGGACCCATCAATATTACACCTACCAGAAACTCATATCAGATTCAAAAATAAAAATAGATTGAAAGTCAAGGGCTATTGAAAAACACATCTAAGCAAAGGAAATCAGGAGCTGTAATACTACTATCAGGCAAGACAAACTTTCAAGTAAAGATACTATCATGGGACAAGGATGGACACTACACTATGGTCAAAGGGTCAATCTATGAAGAAGAAATAATTACCATCTGCATATATGTACCCACTATAGGATCATCTAAATAAATAAAACAAATGCTGACAAAACTAAAGGCAGAATTGATAGCAACACATAGCAGGGGACTTCACTCCACTTACGTCAATAGACAGGTCATCCAGGCAGAAAATCAATAAAGAAATAAGGGCCCTAAGAAACAATAAATCATATGAACCTAACAGATGTATCCAGGGTGTTCTACTTCCCCCACTATCCAAAATAAAAGGAAAATACATTCTTTTCAAATGTGCATGGAACATTCTCAAGAAGAGACTACATTTTGGCACACAAAACAAGTCCCAGCAAATTTAGCAAAATTCGAATTACAGAAAGCATCTTCTCTGCTCACAAGAGGGTAAAACTATAAATGAGCAAAAAGAACAAAATGAGAAGAATCCCAGAGATGTGGAGATTGAACAACATGCTTCTGAACAACTCTTGGCTCATCAGTGAAATGAAAGATGCGTTAAGTTTTGTCTGGAAGCAAGTGAAAATTTGGAGATGAGCTACCAAATATATGGGAGGTGGCAAAAGCAGCAGGTTCCCAAAGCCTGAGCCACAGCCCATGGTGAAGACTAGCTGGGCTCCCTAGTCAGGAAGTCTGTGCAGTAGAATGTCTCCAGGCTCTGTAACATGGAGTCTTCATTGTCCTTCCCCATCATTGTCTTTATGGAACACTCTTTCTGTGCCCAGTTCAATCATTCTACAACTTTGCAGACACTATGTGACTTTACAAATCCAAGTCTTTCCCTGGGACTGTGCATTTTAGGATGAACATAGGTCACCAGTAGATGATGGCACTATCAGCACCGCTCTCGATCCTCTCACCCCACTCAGTTCTCAATTTCACAGGTGCGCACATGCGCAGTGAACGTCACAGGTAATTGCTCTAAGATCAGGTTCAGACAGTTTTAACTTACATGTCTACCAACCACTGGATTTGACCTTCCTGACTCAGGAGTATTTTAGTAAGAAATCATAGGGTTTCAAAACTAATTTGGATTCAACAAATTCTCTGATCCAGCATTCCTGATCTGACTCAGCACACAAACTCACTTTCAGAAAGAAAAAAAAAAAGGCAATATCAGCCTCACTGGATTTAAAGGAGGAAGCAAGAATGTGAGGTCTCTTCATAATGAGAAGGCTCTCTGGCCAGAACCCTGTTCATGATACAAAGGAAGGAAGGGATGGGCTGCAGAGGCAGTAACTAGATTTCTCCATGTGGATGAGAGGGCTGACAGCAGACTTAGGCAAAGCAAGTGAATTACTGACAGTCGTGAACATGGCCTGTCCCAGACCTATGCATGTTTTTCCTGCCTTGTAAGCTGACGCCCTGCCCTGTGGACCACACTACTGATCCTGCCCAGTCAGACTCTGAGACTCAGGGGGAAGCAACAACTAGGGCTGGGGTGTCCTACACTCAACGAGGAGGAACTATAAACCCCAATAAGTGCAGGAGTGTTAGCTTAGTTTGTATCAAGTGATGGACAGTCCAGGGGAGATGCCATTAGGAAATTAGAGAAAGTGTAGAGACAGAAGCTCAGAACATCTCTTTAAGAGGGGGTTTCAGGGTGCAGAGGAAACAAAAGGGGTGAGAAAACAAAAGGGATATAGCAGGGAGTGGGGTAGAGACCACTATGACAGGTAGGAAACCAGAGGAGAGATTCTGCGGGATGAGTTCATTACCATGGACCAGCAGCTCAAATAGCCACCCAGCCACTGGAGGCAGACAGGACAGACAGCAGAGATTCCACCTCAGTGTAACCTTTGCATACAAGATGCTGCTACAGGCCTAGAGAGTTGTCCCTCAAGTTGAAGTCCTCAGTCAATGGCATAGTTGGTCCTGTACAAACCAGCCTGTCCTTGCTTCCTGGGGTGACTGTCTGGACCCAAGGGGCCATGTAACAGAAAAGGATTCCAATCCTTAAGCCTGCTGCTTTACTCCTGAAAATCCTGAGGTTATAACCCCTGAGGAGAGTGGGGGAGATTGTCAGGGGCTCAGATTTATTTCCACTTTGGAGTGATGACAGAAGATGAGAGAGAGCAGGGAGAAAAGTTAACTGGTCAGACACTAGCCTGGGAGTGGGAGGAGCCAGAGTGGAAACTGTGCAGAGGCGCCTGTGTGAAGACTCACATCTCTGCAGGGAGATCCTACACAGGACAGCCCCTCACAGTCATCTCCACCCCAGGGCTGGGGCCAGGCAGCTCGACCAGGCTCCTGGCAGCCCAGAGACTCCTGCCAACTGGAGCAAGGATGGTCACCCCCTGGTGGTTCCAGGTGAAAGTTCAACTGTCACCAGCCCCACACCACTCACTTCCTCACCCCCCAGGGGACTTTTGGAGCGAACACTATTATACTGAAAAGGGGAGCTGGAAAAGTAAAACTCTTAGGATATCTAATCTAACTTGTTTCCAGTGGGAAAAGATAAGCCCCACTTCCAGAAGAGGAGCCTAAAATGTATACACAAACCATGCCTTCAGGTGCTGAGGTCTATTTCTGGAGGGGATAGAATTATGGGAGGGGATTCAAAGACCTTGTGCTCCTCAGAAAGGACCTAAGAAATGGAAGGAGTGAGGAAGGCTGCCTTGTGGTACTGATGTGGATGCTAAGGAGATAGGTCCCAGTCACTGCACAGGGTCACTATTGAATCTGCTTTGCCCTCTAAAAAGTCTAAAAGAAGGAGTAATAGGATTCTGCTTACCTTACTGTAGAAGTTGGCTAGATTTACATTGAGTTTATTCTTCAATGCAATTATTTTTGCATTTGACACATTGCCACCCTCGATACTGCTACATTTGGGTCCCATCTCAGTATAGTGCAGTCCCACAGGTAGATCCAGCATGGAAGCCAATGAAAGTAACCTCATAGTCCTCTGATGCTCAGGAGCTTATCCTCATTGAGGATAAGTTCAACCTGAACACACAGCCCTTGGGCTATAGAGTGAATCAACAAAATTTCTTTCAGAACACTTTGTTTAGTCTTCCGGTCTAGTGCATACTTGTGCGAATGTAAATAATATAATTGTAAATAACTTAAATGAGAATGTAAATTGTGTGAATGCAAATTTCATAATGTAAATATCATTATGAAAATCAGAGACTTCCAACTGAGTAAGAGGTCTGTCTTCATACTGGTGTTGGAGAACAGATATTGACCTTGAAAGGGTGACACCATATAATTGAAGGACTCTCAGTCCCTTCAGGATTCTTAATTGCCATTCCATTTGGCATCTCCTGTGTGACACCAAACACTGACTGTGTAGGAAATGAAGGACATGACAATATTGGACCCAGCTCCTGTTTCAGGAGAGCACTAGTGCTCTTGTACAGAAGGATCCCCACAGCTCCACATCTTCGATGTAACTGAGGAGGACAACTAGACCTGGTGGGGTAGCTCCCAACTGCAGTTTGTCCTCAGCCGTGGAAACTCCACCATTTTCTGTCCATGTTTTCTCATCGAACCCAATGCAGAGCGTCATCAGAAAATGAACATAGATCAGGGCCTCAGGAGGCACTGTGTGAAGGAGTCCCTGCCCAGCACACCGTGCATGCTCAGTAATGGTGAATAGAGAAGAAAGGAGGGGAACAAACTGAAGGGGTGTAGGAAGAGATCTGCATGGGGAACTGAAGGATGGAAGAGGATGGAGTCTGGTGACAAGGAATGAAGGGACAAAGAATGGGTCACAGAGAGATTCTGAGGATCAGGTGATGTACCCCTGTATAGAGACTGGGCCCTGCCAAGTCTCTTAATTACCTCACTTTGTCCAATCTTACTTCTATTCATGTGACATGTGTCACTGGATAAATCCTGGATTTAGAACAGGTGACACTCTGCTTATAGGAGGAAGGGGTGATCTAAATGACCTATTCAACCCCCTGCTGTGACATATTCATTCTTTGATCATTGTTAAGGAATATGTCTCTTCTTCTCAAAAACACACACCTACCTGTACCCCAACATACAGTTTCAACAACTGGATAAAATATTCAATACTTATTTTAAGACAAAATGATCCATGAATAACCAAGGTTTCAGATAATTCAAAATTTGGTAAGTGTGACCTCCACCAGAATCCCTAGAGAGCACAATAAGGCTGACTGTCAGGTTGGTGGTTTCCTACACACATCCATAGTTCTCTCCGTCCAGGTGGGGCTCCTATTCTCCACATCATACCCTCAGTCTGAAGGTTTAGAGGGAAGAGACTGTGAGAGTAAGGGATTTGGTGATGAGAAGAAACAGACAGAGCAAATGGGAGAGGCCCACCCAACTTCCCACACTCTCTGAAAAGTGAGTTTTCGTGGGGTCAGGTGGGCCAGGAGGTTCACGGCCATGAGCAGCCTCTTAAGGAACGTGGCTGATCTGTGTTACTGGGTCTGTATTCCCTAGCCATAAAAATAGGTTATTTGGTGAACGTTAAAACCTCAAGCTCTCTCCTTCCCAAAAACAAGAAAGAAAAGACCTGTTTAGCTACTACAATCTGTGAAAGAGAAATGACTAGCACCTCCACAGAGCTAGGGTTCATATGCCACCATTAAGTTAGAAGAGACCGATCTTTGTGGGCATCACATCTCTCTGTTCTGAGACTCTGGACCAAAGAAAGAGTCCAGGGAAACCAGTCACACCTTCAGAATTAAAGCACCTTGTAAGTGAGCACTCCAACCTTGATTGCAGTCACTGTACCTTGGAGTGGTAGAAAGTAGTTTAACTCCATAAACAAAGACCCAGCTAAAGGAGTCAAGCCAGGAGGCCACCATCAGAGAAAGACTCTGGGGTAGGGAGGGGGGAGTCATTAGCTCATTGATACTGAATTGTTGGGACCTTCTGAAATTTACCCTCAGGCCTAAGGGCATGGTTACCACCAACTGCTGGGGCTGACAGGTAGCCAGCCAGATCTGAGCTCAGGGCATGAAAAGGGAAATACAGAGCCAGAAAACACTAGATCAAAATAACTGATGGAATCCAGCCATCAGCGCAAAAACAGTGGCACCAGCCCAGTTTAACAGACCAAAAGCCAGGAAGTCGGTACAATTAGATTTAAAGTACAGACGAACTAAGAAATCCAAGCCTGCTGCCGAGGCTCAAGGCTACTGAAAGGAACAAAGGAAATCAATAACAGAGCCAATATGAAGCCCTCTGATCAATTCAAGAAGAGACCATCTATGGGCCAATAAGAAAATGCGTCCAGCCTCAGAACTCCTAAGGACAGACTGGGGCTGGAAAACAAGCTGCTAGACCCCTTAAAAACAGAGGTCCTGGCCCACTAGTGTTATTTCCTCTCTGGATGACCCACTCTCTCTTTGGGAGTGTCTCTTTCCCTCTCTCTAAATAAAATGTCTTCTGCTTTACCCCGTGCTTTAACTCTCCTTCCTACATGCTGTCTGGTCCGTGCTCTGGAAAAATCTTTCCAGAACTCAAGTTCCCATGACAATAGAGGAAATGTAGATACACACATGTGTTCATGCTGCATCATCTTTGGCACCCAAATGCAGGATTTGATATACTCAGCTTCATGGTAGGTTGGAAAATCTATGCTTTCTCCTCTTTTGGGGTGCACATACTGTTAGGGTCAGCGTTCGTCCTCCCAAGAAAACGCACGCACACTTCAGTCGACAATGCAAAAGCAAAAGGAAACTTTATTTCCAGCTAGCTGGGGTCTGAGCCTCCTCCAGCACAGTGGAGTCAGACAAAGACCCCAGGCTTTGTTTCAGCAGGGTTTTTATAACCAAGGTTACAGAGCAAGGGATTAGTTACAATTTCAGACCTTGAAGCATTCACATATTTAGTATCTTTTGGCC
>RJWH01002929.1:0-52913 GCA_004363575.1 Solenodon paradoxus
TTTTTTTTTTTTTGTATTTTTATGTACAATATAAACAAGTATTAAAAACACAGCAGTATAGAAGAATTACTGCATTTGCCCAAAGTTAAGAGTGGTAGCCTCGTAGCCCGTTCGTCATTACCTTCTTGCTTCTTTTGGTTTGAGCCAGAGACATGAAGCAGGAGCTCATTCTGAAATCTTGTGCACCCACCCTTTTGGGGTGTGGAGGGTGAAAAGATGGGGTCGTGGTGTCAACAGCGTCAAGCCTTGAAACCTAGAAAGGTGCATTCTCAAGAGCAAGACTGAGGGACGAGCAAGTCTCCAGGGGGATTTTCTGCCTGGGGGACCTCTTTGCCTTGATCCCGGTGTCTCCCTATGCTCACCGCTCAGATGCGTAAGGTGGCCAAACAGCTGTCAACTCAGAGTCACGGCCTGAATATTGGACAATCATTGGCTCATTTTTTTTTCCTTCTACTTTCAGCTTTCAGGCAATTTTGGAATTCACAGAAACCTCAGTTACGGCACAGGCCGTGAATTCTGCAGGGATTTGGTAGATCTGCAATGTCAACACGTCAGATGTTGTTTTCCTGGTGTGTGTCCCTCCAGTGAAGGAAGAAGAGGGAAAGCAAAAAGGAAGTCCTGCAGGGAAAAACAAGACCAAAGACCTAACATCTCACGACTGCTGTGATGTTTGAAAAGATACGTGAAGTCTTTATTTTGATGCTTCAATTTAATTGTGGCCTAGAGCTGAGATTTGCATCTCTGAGGCTATCCAGTGAGAGCTCCGACAGTAAAAAAAGAAACAAAAAAACAAAAACAGCACACACTTCACGGGGTGATTTGGGTTTATTTCTCCACCTCCACACCTTTTTGGTGTCAGTTGTAGCCCTGCCATCGCTGAGAAATGAAAGTTCTATGAAGGGTTAATTTCTCACTCAGCCCTAAGGTCGGTCTAAACTGTCTCCAGGGCTAGACTGTCTAGTGCCAAATAGGTAAGGAAAAATTCCGTGGAAGTGATGTACCAGCTGAAGATCATATCACTCTTCAAAAAGCTGCCACCTGGCTTTCTGCTGATGAGTCATCAGAAAAATGAGCACAGTAATGGACTGGGGGGTGTAAAAGAGTCACCGGGAAAAGCAGCCACCTTCTCCTGTCGGCACTGCCATGAGAAACTGTTAATGTGCAATAGCTAAGGCAACGATCGACCACAGCGGACTCTTTGGCAAGTGCAGGCTCCTTCATTTTTTGCCCCGATCACTTAGAAGAGGCCGGCCATCATTGCCAGGGCATCAGGGCCCGGTGTGAAAACACCGAAGTGAAATGCAAATCTTTTTGTGGATGCCTGCCATGCCTTCTCCGTGTTGATTCGACTCTGGGAAGGAAATCCAGTACTGGAGCAGAGGGTGACAACCAGAGAAATGAGCACAGGAGTTTCTCAGGGCAGATGTCTCCTTTCCAGTGCAGGAGTTACAAACATTGTGACAGGACACGTAACCGTGTTACCTTGGAAGGGAATAGAGTCTTTTTTCTTCCAAACGTGGGCAGCTGACTTGCACAGATTGAATGAAACAATCAACTGTTGGCAAATTAAAGTTCTAACTGTTCTCAAATTAAAGTTCTAACTGTTCTCTAGCGCAGAGGTTCTGCCTTGGGAGTGCTTTTGCCTCCCCTTCCCTGGGGACATTCAGCAGTCTCTGCAGGTGTGTTTGCTTGTCAGCAGAGGCAGGGGCACTCCTGGCATCCAGTGCGTAGAGGACAAAACGCTGCTGTGTGTCCTGGATACAGAGTGCGGCCTCAGCAGTGAGTCATTGGCACCCAAGTGTCAGCGGAGCCAAGTTGAAAAACCGTGCTCTAGAGAACATTCTAGATCTTCAGGGACTTGACTTTGCATACACTTTATGAGAATAATGTTCTGAGAGGAAGGTTGAAACAGAGACTGTCTGAGACTTTTCTGAGTTATGAGCTGTTAGGACCCCCCCACATCTGTGAATGGAGCCTTTCGCCAGATCTAATTCCCAGAGAAAAATTTGAGGATAAAGTTCTTTACACCCGAAGTCCAAGCGTTATCTTTGCTTTTGACAAAACTGACATTCATTGAGACACTTCCCTTTACCTTGTAGGTGAAAAATGAGAATTTTCCTCCCGAGAAATGATTTTCTAAGACTGTAACAAAGATTCTCTCTCTCACTGCCAAAATATATATGCTTCGTGTTTCCAAACCAGTGAATTCAAATCCTGGAGCTGTTAGACTCTTATTAAATTTCACTGCAAGCATTTTCTTGTCTTGTATGATAGGGATTAATCCATGCTTATGACTTCACATCAGGAAAAACACTGTATTCCACATAGTTTACATGTTTTCTTTTAAATAGCACAATAGAAGGCTAAGAACATTACACCCTGTTAAGTATTGGTGGCCAAAGAAGTAAGTCATGTTGGGAAAAAGATGATTCCTCGAGCTTAGCTGACGGGTTTAAAAACTTTAACAAGTGTATGAGTGGTTAATTTTGGCAAGTGCGAGTAGGGAAATGCTTGGTTAAAAAGGAAAATTCCATTGACTCCACCTCAAATTTTGAGTGACTTGTTCTGTGAGTTTGTTACTGCAACTTTATTAAGTCAAGAAATTAGCTGTCAGTCTGCATGAGATGGCCGGAGAACGGCCTTCTGTCAGCGAATACACGTGAGCCCAAAATGACACATGTCATGTTTACTTCAGGGGTCAGCAACCTTTTTCTGCCAAAGACCAGATCGTAAATATTTTCTGCTTCATGAGCCATGTGGTGTCTGTCCTGGCTGCTCGTCTTTGCTGTTGTGGTGTGCAAACAATTCTAGACAGTTCATAAAAGAAATGATACAATTTTGTTTATCAAAACAAGTGTTGGGCCCAGTTTAGCCTTGACACCCTACCGTGCCCACCTCTGTTTGTTTTAGTATGTGATTTTTTTCCTGAACAAGCACAGGGTTTCTGTCACATTTTTTGCAGTGCTGAGGATTACTTATGGAAACCCATTGCCATTTTTGAAAGTTCCAGGTTGGGAATCATTACTTTTGCAGGATGCACCTAAGAGTTGCCTTAAACATCAGCAGCAATCTAAAAGCCAAAGAAGACCTTGTCAGCACACAACTGATTTTGTTGTAAAGTTCTGATGTTCATGGAAATGACCTAATAGGCCTGTTAGGTTATTATAAAAATGGCTTGTCATTTTTTTTTTTAAACATTTTCTAGGTCCGGATTAAATGAAGAGTTAGACTGGGAAACAAAAAAAATGCACCTTTTCAAACCCGATTCCCCGCAGACTGGAATCGTGTGGACCGTTGGTCAGTGGTAGATCTTACTCAACGGTCCTCAGACGCTGTGTGACTCTGTCCTTGGCAGTCTGTGATCAGGTGTGGCCCGCTGTTGTTCAGCTATATTCTGGGGCTTCCTGGCACAGTTTTCTGATTTGGGTTCTGTTATTAGGCCATGTCAATGTGTCAGCTCATATGATATGAGCCAGGGATGGTTCCTACAAACTGCAAAAAGAGGAATGAGCCACTGTAAGTTCCTTGCTGTCTGTTCCTCACTTGTCATGCCAGTGTGATCAAACACTTCCAACCAGCCAGCCTGTTGCCGTATGAAGTCAATGAGTTCTTTCCCCCCCACTTCTTAAGGGCCCTCAGTCAAGAAAGATAAAACTGAAGAAGTTCCGTGTGAGGGTTCTCAGTCACAGGGAGGGAGAGGCGTGGTGTGCCGTGTGGCAGCGCGGGCAGAAAATTGCCCTGAAGTCTTCATTTCATGTGCAATATGAGGTTCTGAAGAAATAGCTTCTGATACCCCAAGTGAAGTATCCACAATGTGCAATTAGCCACATTTTCTTCAATTCTACCAGTCAACACAGCACTACACACACACACACACACACACACACACACACACACACACACACACACACACAATCTTTAAATTTGGTTTTCTCATAGTTAGTAACAAGTAATGAGTAAAGCCTTGACTGCCTTGTTAAAAGAGCCTGCTATGCATGTAGAACTGATTTTGTCATGTGACTGGGTTGAAGAAAACTCAATATAATGCTTAAATGATGTCTGGCACAGTCGATTTCCCTGTTTCCCTTCCCTCCCAGGAAGCATTAAGGAGAATTAAAGATAGGCTAGTTTGTCAGCCTTGGGGAGAGCTGGCTTCCCACCCCACCACCCCCAGCTCTTCTGCTTTTCCTGTTCTTCTCTCTCTCTGTCTCTGTCTTTGGTGAATCCATTATCTCCTGCTCGTTTCAACATAAAAAGTCCCCAAACTTAGCAGTTTAAAAGATAATAAATATTTGTTATTTTACACAGTTTCTGTAGACCGGGAATTCAGACAACTTATCTGGGTGGTACTAGATCAGAGTCTTTTAAGAAGCTGTGCAAGGAGATTCTTGGTTGTTGAATCTCTACGAATAGGGCTCTCTGAGTACCCTTACCATAGGGCAGCTGGCTTCTCCCAGGACGGCTGACTCGAGACAGGAAAGTGGAAGTCACATGTCATGATGACTTAGCCTGGGTGCTCACAATCTGTCATGTTTGCAGTTCACTATCGATTACATATGGATCAGCCTTCTTCAGTGTGGCAGGGGACAACACGGGGCGCGACTACAGAGAGGCGCAACCCTTGCAGGTAGGCTTTTACAGCCAATTAGCTGGAAAGAGTCTTTGAATAACTACCTGTCCTTCATTTTAATTTGTATGGAAATAGAAGTCTCAGCAAAATTCCTTTCAAACTTATGGAGGCCATAACTAACCTAGGTGTTTCACATAAACTCACGTCAAACTTGGAGTCCTTCGAATGGCTTCAGAATTTGATTATTTATTTGGGTGGGAGGGGTTAAAGACATCTGTTAGATACACTGGTTGGACACTAGTGGAGGCTGATTGTCAACTGGAAAACATTTTCCCAAGGGTTGCCATTTTATGTCTCTGGATTCCTTTTCATATCTTGCTTAAGTATCCCAAGTGGACTTATCGACTCACATCTTTTACATGTAACTTTCCTTTATGGAATTTGTGTTAGGAGGAGTTGTTAAAAAACAAACAAACAAAAACCAGACCTAAAGATACAGATTGTCTTAAACATCATGAATTTTCATTTTCACTTGCATCACGGTCCGAGATGTGCGTTCTCCTGTCACCGGTGGCTTTGCTTCACGCGGTGAGAAGGACCCAGGCCCTCCTCATCTCACTCTTCCGTTCCTGAAGGCCAGACTCACTGCTCCCTGTCTGAGGGAGGGTGAGTGTGGAGATGGCTGCACTGCTTATGCTCCACTGGAGCGAACTCGTCACAGGCGACAGCCGGTCCACGGAGACTGAGAAACGCTCCCTCGTGGGACAGCTGCTTCCCAAGTCTGGTGTCTGCAAGGAGTCGGGTTGGGGGTCAGCATGGGTTTTGGGAGAGAGCAGTCACCTGTGTCCGAGTTCCAGACTTCACAGCTTGGCGCATGGTAGGAGAACTGCAGTGAGGCATGTGCGAAATTTTATGAAAAAAGTTAATATTACCTCACTTTATGAGAACAATTTAAAATATGATGAACCTAGTCCCAGAGTAGAAATTTCAGCAAGAATCACTTCATTTCAAACTTGGAGGCCAAGGGCATTACCAAGTATTTCTACTGTTGATAAATGGAGGGGGGCGCCACTTTGGACTGATGAATATAAATTCCCATTATCCTTTTCCAGGATTATTCTAGAATAATGTGAGGCCTTCAGTAGAGCAACCTTTGGGTGCACCTGCTGGCTTAGGGGTTAAGTGTGCCAGGCACAGCTCACATCCAGCCCAAGGACCTGGGTTCATGACCTGGACCAGGGCTGGGGGTGGGGATGGGCACGACCAAGATAAACAACTAAATTAAAATAAAGTGCCCCTTCCTCCTCTCTCTTCTTTCCTGTCTTTCTTCCTACCTTCATTTCTGCCAGCACCTTTCCTTTAAAAAAAAGTGTTTGTGTGTGTGTGTATTTGTGTGTATATAAATATTAACCTTTCATAGGAAATAGTCTTGTTTAACCAGTGTCCTCAGATATACATTCATGTCATTATCCTAGTAATGCTCCGATTTGCATACCTCAGCCACACCTTTCATCCCCAGTGTTAAATATGGTCTTCATCCAACTGAGGCATTTCCAAGCCATTATTGCTTTTGCAATTTCTATTGTTATCCTTAAAATCCTCAACTATCCAACACTCACAGGGTCTGACATTGACCTCGGGGTATTGCTTATCTCTTATCTCATTTAATAATCCTCACAAAACCTTCAAAGGCAGATAGATCACCCTCATTTGATCATTAAGCTAATTGAGTTTCGAAGAGAAAGAATTAGCGGTAGAATTGGTTTAAATATATCCTGTCTGGATACAAAGCCCCTTCTCCCCCTTCTGTAATAGGTGTACATCAGACTAAGAGCAGTAGACTGAGTCTGTTTGACTTCTTGGTCTCACATCTCTAGGCTAAATTAAATCACGTGTTTCCTGATCCTTAAATCATATAGTGGCTATCTTTTCCGACTCCTTTTAAAATCATTCCTAAGCCCAAACGCAGCCTTCTCACTTCCGAACGCAGGCATTTTCTTTCATGTGGCGCCTTCGCATGCTTTTACATGCTTTCAGCAATCTTCTCTCCACCCTTTCGTTGAACATGGGTCTCCTTGGTGAATAAATTTGCAAGTATCTTAAAGAAAATGGCACTCGGGGCAGTAAGCTTTTGGGCTGTCTGGAGGAGAATCCAATCTCCTGTGGCAGAGCAGCAGGGTGGATCATTCTTGTCGGGGCGTTTAGAAAGGCTCCCTCTGAACCGTCATCATTCACTCTATCCCACGTGACTGACTCAGGTAAACTGGTAAATGGACTCAGCTGATACGGATTTTCTCATTTGCTGGCCTTGCAAACCCATGTTGTTTCGACAACTCTTTTTCTTGGTCTAACCTCATTGAATCAGTCTTCAAAAGTGGTGGGGGATAAAAAAAAATAAGCTTTCAAATCAGCCAGCTCTGAGTTGGAACTCTGGCTCACAAATGCTGTCACTCCCTGTAACGTCTGAGAAGTTGCTCCATTTTTTTCAGTACATCCGTCTTCTGTAAATAGAAATGATGCTGCCTCAAGATTAAATAAAGTCAAACACATATAAAACTCAGTCCAGGGTCAGGAGATGGGTCAATTCTTAAGTGATCGCAACATTAATTTGTTCACAAACAGTATCAGTTAGATGGCATGCCCTGGTGGCTCTGGTGGCGGAGATGATTGGGGCGTAGACCATGCAAAGCCCCAGGACCCAGTTCAAGACCCAGAGCCATGAGGGAGGAAAAATGGCAACAATAAATAATTAAATAAATAGGTAAGATGCTTCTTCCTCTCCCTTTCTTCCTCAAAACAAAACAAAACAGGGATGCAGAAAAAAACAAAACAAAACCAGAAATGCGTGAAATGCAGATAGAAAAGCCATGGTTGGTTTTTCTTACCCAATAAGTCTGCAGATCAGTGGCTGCTACTCTTTGTCCCAGATCTCAGGACTGCAAACTCAGTGATTCTCTTGACTTTCCCCATGTGGACAGGAGAGTATCTGCAGTTTCAGCTGTCACGTGCATGTGCAAAATGAGAAGAGGGAGGTACCAGCAGTGCCTGTCTTGATGCGCAGGGTGTCATAACTGCTGTGTCGCTGACTGTCCCTGGCTGCAGGCATGAAAATGGGAGGTGACTTTTTAGCATCCCTTGTATTTTATTTATGTTTTTCTTCTAAAGGAAAGGTGCAGGCAGCAATGAAGGTGAGTAGGCAGGCAGGCAGTTAGAGAGGAGGATGAAACATTTTTATTTCTTATTTCTTTTTACTCAGTTGATCTTGGTTGATCTCCCTGGCTCTGGGACATGAACCTGGGTCCTGTGGACAGTGATCGTTGAGAGGTAGTGGACCTAACTGCTACCCCACCAGGGCACGCCTTCACTTTCTTAGCTTGACCAGAGGAGTTGGCCCAGGACTTCGTTCATGGGGAGAAGGATAGTAGGGGTATAAGAATTTTAAAGGAGAAATATTCATGATGTGGTTAAAGCAAGGAGTTGAAGCTTAAATAACAGCGAGGAGAGAGTATTTAAGAAAGATGCTAAAGATGGATGATTAGGCAGGGAAGGGTCCTGCTTGGGCTAGTGGGAATGGGGTGAAACGACATCTGGTAGTGCAGAACTCTCACGTTCAGTGTTTGATAGAGATTTGGTGGTGCGTGTGTGTGTGTGTGTGTGTGTATGAGCTGCAGTTGCTGGGGGGAGTGTTAAGACTGGAAAGATAAGTTTTAACAAGATTTTAAAGGGTCTTGTGTGTAGTGGAAAGCAGTTTGCACTTTATCTTGCAGGCAGGGTGGTTACTAGATGGCTTTGCACCGGGATGAGATCATGGACTTAAGTTTTGAACTAGGGGGAGAAAGTATTAGATGCAGATTAAGGATGTTTGGGGGATTGGGAGGAAAACAGGCGATAGTAGATATATTTAGGTGGTGGACATGGCACTACTTGTCCTGAGTTACTTGAATAATAACGAGGGAGAACTTAAAATTAACCCTGAATTGCCTAGTGTGGGTACGTGATGATACTGTTGAATAGAGAGAAAGAGTCTTGGGAAATGGATGGGCTTGTAGGGAGTGGAACCTGAGTTTGGTTTTAGATTGTTCAATGGATCTACAAGGCTTTTAGTGACTGGAAAGTCAATGCTAAAGGGTAGAGAGAGGTTGGTGGAAGGCACAGGTATCGAGCAGTAGCTGAGATCAGCATCAGGCAGCATGACACTGGTGAAGACCAGAAGTAAGGGACAGGAAGAGGGTGAGGAGAAAACCAATGGGGATGGCTTTCTAGAAGATCAAGTGGCAAAGGGCACCTGCTTTCAGATGAGATGTGCAGAACAGAAGAGGAAACACTGATTCTCTCTGTCAATTTAACTGTTCATTTGTCGTGTCTGTGACATGTCCTCTTGTGAAATGTGCTTTTTTTACACCCCGATTTCTTTGTTATCTGAACAATTACAGCTAACCGTCTATTTGGTTTGTACAAAATAGTAAGTTGTCTCCCTAAGAGAGGTTCTCAAAGACAAAATAACTGCTAGATTTTTTTTTTCTGCTACAAAAGCAATCTATGCTTATTGTGAGAAAAATCAGAAAATACTGATTGGTAAAAATAAGAACAAAACTCTCATAATCCTACTGACCAGCAGTAACCACTGCCAAGATCTCGGTATTAATTTTTCTAGACTGGTACTTTTAGACAGACATACAAACACATGCAAATATAAATAAAAATATTCTGTATTTGCAGTATTGGAGTCTATGTTCTTAAATAATGTATCATATCACAAAAATATTTGTGTTTATGTCATGAATGAATAATGTTCTGCTCTCTGTCTATATAATTTTAAACAATTGTTCCCTTCAGGTTGAACTTTGAGGTTGCTTGTAGTTTTTTCCAATTATTAAAAAGGGCTCCAGTGAACATCCTTGTAGATAAATGGTAGTGCACTTTAGTGGGTAAGTGCTAATGCTTGGAAATAGCTGTAGGATAAGTACATAGGAAGGAATCACTGATCTTCCAATATCCATTTTCTTTTTTGATAGCACATTTATTTACTAACCAAAAGAATGATCCTCATTAAATCAACACATTGAAATAGTTGCATGCAAAATATTTCTGATACATCAAGTACGGTAAATGAAGTATAAAAGTTGTATGGAGATTTGTGCATTGAACTGACCTTGTACATTCTTGTAGCTAATTTTGCGGTGAAGAATTCTACTTTGTCATTGATCCAAGTACAGGTGATATTCATGACACGGTCCACCACTAGCTTCCCATTTTCTAGTTTCTTTGTTACTGGGCTTTCCGTCCCATCCCATTCCTGAGCGTGAACCAGTGCGCCGTTTGAAAAGTTGCAGACAATCTGAGTTTTTCTGCCATCAGCTGTAGTTTCTTCAAACTTCTCTCCCGGGTTAAACGAAAACTGTTGTTTTCATAGTGCTGTCAGTTTTTATAGTGAGGTTACTGCCATCAGAAGTGATCAGGCATCTGGTTGCACCCCTTTTTTGCACCGCCATTTCCAATATGGATTCCTTCATCAAAGCCTTTGCTCTCCACCGAGTGCCATGTTGCTGCTGGCTGCTGAGCGGCAGCCTGGGTGGGCGTTGGCCGGCCAGCTGAGGGAGCGAAGCAGAGTCCCGTGCCAAGGGCGTGGTGTGCCCCGATATCCTTGGAGAGAGGCTGCCAGTTTTCCTCCAGCCCAGATGTCTCAGAGTCTCCATGATGGATTCTGTTCTCCTTACCGTTAATATGAAGGTGTCTCTGTGCTTTTCTTTGCACATGGCTTCTTCTCAGAGGGTTTCTGGAGCTACCGGCGAATCTGGAATGTCGTGCAGGGAGAAGCAGAAGCAAAGGCCAAGCAGAACAGCGACTTGTCCCCGCTGGTAATGCATTTACAGTCTGGGGAGCGCTTGTCACTGACCCGGCTCAGCTGTTACCCTCTGGCACCAGAAAAGAGAAGAAGCAGGTGAATCCTCTAGCGGGTGATTTAACATCACTGTGCGAAATCATTTCCTCGTACTTTGGGCTCTTAAGCTTTGACATGTGTTCCTGGGTGTGACTTTGGAGCCTTACCGGAGACCTTTAAGCACTTTTAGCATCTCTTTGGCAGAGGCAGTGCGGTGAACTCGTGTTTGCGTGAGCTGCCCTTCTGCGTGGCCTCTTTGCTAAGTGGTGAAGTCACTCTAACCTGGGAGAGGTGCCACTACCACGGTTTATTGTCCTTGGTTTGTGATTATCATTTAAGCCTGTTTTCCGTGTGTGTTTGCGCGACTCACTCTGCAGAGCAGATTGAAATCTGAAGTTGTTTTCCACTTCAATTCCTTTGTCCATGAATAGTGCTTCTGCAAGAAGAGAGATCAGTGTTGTTTATTGTTGCTGCTTTTGTTTTCTTATAGCTGGAAGCTTTTTTCTATCAATACAGATTTCAATCCTTTATCAAAGATCAGTCACATGTAATCTGTATATCCAGGATTACTCTCAGTGACATCATTTTCAGTCTTCTGCAAAAATCACTTTGATTCTAATCTATTTCTTTATTATATTTTGGATTTTCTTTGGACCTGTTTTCCTGTTACCACTTTCTTTGGGATTAAATGCCTGAAGGAGAAAGTACTGGAGGACAGATGAATATTTTTTTCTCTAAATAAAAGATCACAGAAGGTGCCCGAGGAGATTTAGACCTTGGAAAAACTAAAACGAACATTTTAATAACTCTTCTGGGACGATTTTACAGTGGCGGGGGGCAGGGGTGTGAGCCTTCTCTTTCATAAAGTATTTATCAGTGAGAACTAATTTTCTAGTGTTACAGTGATTAATAAAAAGTTGTGATTAATAAATGAAGAAGGTAAGCGTTTTGATTCCAGGAAATATGACCATATCATGCTGGATTTTCAACATTGAAGCTTTCAGTCAACGTGGAAAAATATTTAAAGGATAACTAAATTATTCTGCCTTTTTGGATTTCATGTGAAAAATATGAAAGTATGGAAATGCCAACTGCTTTCCCAAAGACTACTGTTCTTACATAAGATAATCATTTTATTTGCTTTGTTTGCAAAGCCATGCTCATTTTAACATGTTGAACGCCGCTTCTCAGCCTGTGGTTCTTAACACCGCGCCCTCCACCAGAGCCGAGGGAGCTTCCACCCCGCCTTGTACCTGCCAGTCCCTCCGCCCGCCCCCCGCAGCCATCAGCTTGTGTCCTGTGCTAGGGTTTATCTGTTTATCTGTTTCGTTTCGCTATATTCCACCTGTGAGTGAAACCATCCTGTGTTTCCCTCTTGAGTGATCTCTTCTAGTTCGAGCCACATTGTTGCACAGGACACGATTTGGTTTTCTTTCAATAGCGGCACAGAGCTCCACTGAACATACAGACCACAGCTTCTTTATCCAGTCACCTGTCGATGGGCATTTAGGTTGTTTTCATAAGACTGCTCTCTTTTTTATAGCCTTGATTCTCTCTTTTTTCAAGGCTGTTAGGGCTGGGTGCTCTCACCTAGAGTTAGCGGGGGGCCCTCAGGGGTTGCATGCCCTTAATTAGAAGGAAAGGTATTGGGTTCATTGCGGGAAATCTGCAGTCAGTGCAAATATGTCTTATGAGAAGAGAAAGAAGTTCCGCCCCCCAGGGTTTTGGAGGTCTGTTCCTGGCTGCCTGGAACTGGTGCTGAAGCCCGAGGCAGCTCTGTGTCATGCTGGGCTTTCCCTGGGTTCATAGAGGGGTGAGCCTGAGAGCCAGAGGTCCTCACTTCTCCTTTATGACTTGTGGCTCATTTACTGGCTTATTTGTATGAGAAAAACCGTCTCCCATTGTTTTCTGATCTGTACAGTAATGGGAATATATATTTCCTAATTACAGACACATTCAAGTAAGCATTTGGTATCAAAGATTATAAAAATATCCCCTTAAGTGTCTCTCGATGCTCCGAGTGTGTTTAAATGTCACCTTTGAAGTAACAAAACAAGTTCCTTTCACTTTGTGAAATGAAGGAAGCAGGCATTGATTATTACTGTAATCCTGGATTCTCGTTTCCTTGGAACTTTTAGCGGCAAATCAACTCATAGGAAGCAAATGACACCTTGGTTCCTCACTCAGCAGGTGGACACGGGACAGATGGGTCAAATTAAGAGGGAAATGACAAAGAACGGGTCCTGATCTGGTGAGTGGCAGGTTCCCCGGAAACTGGGTGACCTGGAGTCTTTTGGGGAGAGCTAGCGTGCGCGTTCATCTTTCTCAGTGCAGCCTCTCTCCTTGTCTGTTCATTTTCACCTTTAATCCCTGACGCCTCATAACTCGGGAATTCCTCTCTTCCACCTCCTCTGATATGTCCTCCTTATTGGCCTAGAGAAAACGTGGTATTTTGGTTTGGATTTCAGACTGTGGTTCTCATTTGCTTTCTTATTTCACCCACAACTATGCCTTTAATAGACGCCAGTGTTTGGGCTGCAGCTGCTTTACTTACAACAGCTGCATAATATCCTAAGTGTGCGTCCTCTCTGTTCTACCAGCTCTTTGTGCTGGTGGCAGGAATCAGGATGCCTTCAGCTCCCAGTTACGACAAGCGGTGCTCCGTTGTGTCAGATGTCTTCGGGGTAGATATCCATGGATGATTTCCTGGCTGTAGCATACATAGGTAGTGTCAATACTGCCGTCTTGTTTTCCAGAGCGATTATGTCTGTTTATGTCCTATCAGTAGGGTGAGCAGATTTATGAAAAACATATGTGAGAATCATTCTTACCATTACTTGAATGTGTCCCCCTTTCTAAATTGGATACTCTAATGGGATTTGGTTGCATTTCTCTTATTAACAGTATATTTGAACATCTCTTTTATTTGCTAGTGATTTTTTTTTTCGTGTGTATAATTTTGACAATAGAGTGATGTGACTTTGCAAGAAACTAACGCTTAGTACTTTCTTTATCTGAAGAAGCGAACTGTTAATAGAAAATAATTAGGAGGATGCCTCTTCCACCCCTCCCCACCTGCTAGACTTAAAGACTTTTAGAGTTAGAAACCATTAGATACAGCTTCTAATTCCCAAACATCACATTGGAGCTGATTTGACCCTCTTTGTAGAGGTATTTATGTGATAGTCAGAAACTCACTTTTCAGTCACCCTGATGCTAATTTATTGGCTTTATTTAAGATTTTATCCCTTCGCTTTGTCATCTTTAAAATAAATACGAGGACTAGATGGTTCCAAGCCAAAGACACAGTCAAATAAGCATCTAGCACTAAGGGTTGTATGATTTTCTTTTCTGGGTCTGGCATGTAAGGAACTTAGAAGTCATCTCTCTGGTCCACATGACAAAAAAATGCTAAACAAGCTGAAAGTCAACAACTCTTTTTAGAGTCATCAGCCAACCATGGTCAAAGGGTAAATAAACTGTTGCCCCTCCTCCAAGTTGGAGGGACAGGCCAGTTCAGAGAATCACAACGTACCAGCGCAGAACTTGTGCGGGAACACGTGCCAGAGTAGGGCTGCGTGGATGCGGTGGACGGCCAGAGTCTGGAGAGCGGGGAGGTAAAGAGTCGGGGCTGAGTGAGTGGCTGGTCTGAGGGTAGCTGCCATCCTATTGTGAGTTTTACCTCTGGGACTCTGTCAGGTTTTCACAGCGAAGATGGGAGAAAAGTTCCCTCGTATGTCCTATAGGGGAAGGGAACCATCTTGAAATACGCTAGAGTAATTTATTCTTAACAACCCCTACCTTCAAAAGAAATAATTTCACCAAAGCCCAGTCCACTGGAGAAGGGAAGTTCCCTCTTGCTCTCCTGTCTCACCTGAGAGGGGTGGTGTAGGAACTGAGAAACCTGTGTGAAGGTCATAACTCAAGGGCACAGGCTCCTGAAAGACAGACGCCCTGTAGTTGGACTGCATCTCAATACCGTGTCACCAGAGGCCTATTACTAGCGTCTTTAAACCACTGCTTCATGGCCCCCTTTCCACAGAACATCGCTGGACATACTGTGAGGCAAACATGGCAGCCCACAGAGAGAAAGCGCCAGACTCAGATGTGGCGGGATGTTGGAATGAGCAGACTTGGGGTGAGGGAGGGGTCATAGTATGAGTAATATGCTAAGGACTCTAATGGAAAAAGGAGACAATACGTGAGAACAGGGCTTACGGAAACAGAGAGGTAGGTGCATGTTCTAAGAAAATAAAAAACAGAATGCTGTCAGTAAAAACCTCACATGAAGAGCGCTTTTCATTGGCTTATTAGTGAAACTTGCTTCTGTGCCTCAAAATATTGTAAGTGCATTTAATTGTCACTTTTGAAATTACACAGCAAGTCTAAATTTTACTGTGTCTAGAAAAACCTTGCTTATTGTCTAATATAGTACAGTTCTAGGTGTGCTGTTCTTTTCTCTAAAATGTCCAAGGCAGAGGACAAGACAGCTTGTCCAGAGAAAGAACGCATTCCCATTGCCTTTGGTACATGATGTACAACTTGAAGTTGATTCTTGTTGAAATCAGCAAATTGTCATGTAGAATAATTTGGTGAAACATATTTCTGCTTTCATGGAGAAGTGATTCAGACTATGGCAAGAGGGACTCCAGCATTCAGAATTCTGGCACCTAGCATTTGGATGTCTAAAATTTAGGAGGTGTGAATATGGGAATGATTGGAAACAAAATGTTCTAAAACACTAAAATGTTTTACTTACAATGGATCATTTTTGTTGCTTTGTTTTATATCTAACACTTTTTCCAGAGAAATCTTGTATTTTATGTATCAGTGATGCTTGATTTTAATAGGTATTAACTATGCCTGGTTTATGCAGAGATGGCAAATTTTTTTAAAAAAGTACACAGACAAGAAATGGATTAGAAGCATTTTATAGTGTGCTAGAACATCATTAATATAAACACAGTTTTATTGTATTCTATTTTTAAATAGCATCATTAAAACATACTACAGTGCAATTTGTTTTTGTTAGTCACATATCATGGACATCTTTCCAAGTCATCACAAATAGGTTTGCCTCATTCTTTACCAATTTTATGGATACGCAGTAATTTTTTTTCAACCATTGCTCTGTTTATGCCATCACCTATTTATTTGCTTTTAGGTGGAGTGCTTTGGTCAACATAATTACACAATATGTCTTTAGTTATCACAGTGTTTCTGTAAGATAAATTATAACTTTGAAATTACAAAGTCATGGACTCTGGACATTTCACGTAGCTGATCATGATGTTAAATTCCCTTCAGAAAAGATGTTCCAACCTCTTCTTTTCAGAGATAAGTGCCGGTTTCTTACTCTCACCCAATACTATCAACCATTTTATTTTTTGTCAATCCAATAGGTTTTAATAGGTATCTGGAGTCTTCTGATTCACAATGGGAGACTGATGTTCTAACTCTTCACCCTTCCATTAAAGTGACAGAAAACAAATTTTTAAGTATGCAGCTACAAAAGGAGCAAGTGAAGGTCCGCGGGCAGAACTTCTGAAGAATATGTGGAAGAGGGAAAACAGGTGACTGGACTGAAGGAGAAAGCTCAGCGAAGACACAGTCCAGAGCAGCACAGGCCGGGGTCCCTAGAGAGAACGCGCATGGGCACAGGGCAATCCAAACATGACTCACGGCTGGACCTGTGTCTCACAGCCGGAATACGTGGTCACTCCTTAGCAGTGCAGTTCTGCCCTTGAGATGAGGCTGAAGGACTGCTTCTAAAAGAAAGTGATTTCTCTTGGGATAGGTCCCAGTGAGACACAGGAGTCTGTGGGTGAAGTGGGCGTGTGTCTGTGAGAAATCCTCATCTCCACAACAGTCATTCTAAGAAAAACACAAGAAAAGTCTGCTGCCCAAGAAGGAAATGGAAACAACTGTCCTATCCATAAGGTAATGGTGGCTGCCTCCACAGCCAGCACGTTGCCTCAACATTTGTAGGCCCCATGTTCAAGGGAACTAGGGTGTGCGGTAGGTCTTCTAGAACCTGCACTCAGCCTTTTCATTCAAGGGAGAGATGACTGTGTTACAAACTTCCAGAGCTTTCAAGTCAATTCATGCCATCTCTTCTAGACCAGAGATTCAAATCAGAATTTAGCGTATAAAGGAATTCTAGTCCTCTGAGGATAAAGGGAAGATCCCGAGTTTCTAAAGAGAAGAGAACGTAACAACCTTTACCAAGTTGCAAGAATTAGAATGGCAGGCAAGTTTTTGTCAGCAGCATTGGGTGGTAGAAGTTGTGAAAGCAGTGTCTCATGGGCCGGTGGGGGAATGTTTTGAAACTAGAATTCTCTACTTAGTCACATGACCAGTCAAGCATGAAGGCAAAATAAAGATATTTGTGGCTGTACAAGGTTCATGAAATTTGTGAAGTTATTTTAGGGGGAAGTATTTCAGCGACATGTGAAAGGAGTCAGACTTCGGGGAACAGAAGGGCGCTAGAAAGAAGGCCACGAATCAGCTGCAGGGGTGCCTGAAATGTCTCTGGATAACTGGACCTTAGTAATGTATTCCTCCTGTTTCTAAAGTGAGTATTATCAAGCCACATAGAAAACTGTAGGTAATCTTTATTGATTTTCTGCTTTGAGATTAACCTATATGGACAAAGCACAGAAGTATGACTGCACTATCTGAAGACAAAAGGTATATGCTTGAGGCAGGGTGTGCTGAACTATATCTAAGAAATGGGGAAGCTGTACATAGGAAATTATTTTAATGTGTAGAGTAATTACTACAATAAAATAAACTTTAAAAAAGGTATATGCTTGAGAATGTCGTCATTTCAGTTTGGGTTCTCATCCTTTGCTTTAAACAATGATGAGTAAATATATCTCTGCATAATGGATGGAGTTGCATCTAAGTAGAGAAATCACTATGGTACACCTTAGAAAGAGGGCAAAGGGAATATGGGGACATATATCCATTGGGAACATCATGGTGTTTGGCCTGAGACAGCCTTCTCTGAAGAGAGACTTAGATATGGCAGGCGGACTGGCTGGGACTAGTGTTTGTTCTCCAGGAAAACATTCAGATCATGAGATTAATCTCATCTTCTCCCTTCCAAGACCCCTTCACTATCCAATAGTGAGTATGTAGTTTTGTTGTGGAGGTGGTTTTGGTTAAAAGATGCCTAATGGATTTACTCTTCTGGGAAAGAGAATGGTATGTGAGAAGGCGATACCTTTGTGACACACAGCTGCTTGTGATCTGAAATAGTTAAGAAGGAAAAAAGGAGGCAGAAAACTACAATGTTCTATGTTGGCTTTTCCCATTTGAAATTGGTGTGAAAAGGGCTTCCACTCTTTGCAGAGATATTAGAATTAACTCTCAAGTGCATAAACAACAGAAAAGAGAAACCAAAAAAGCTAATTGGTGATTAAAGGAGTTTGATATTTTTTTCTCTGTACGGCAAAAGCTTGCATTCTCAAAAATAAACATTTCTAATGAGGTCCAAAGACTACAGGGCAAAAAGAAAATGGGATTGTAAAGAATTTTTAATAATCTAAAATAGCTAGGGAGAAATAAAGACAGTTTTATGGCTATATATATATGCTATACAGATTCAGTTGGTTGAAAAATGAAAAATTCACATGTACTGTTAGGTTGCTTCTGCCCCATAGTAAGTCACTTTCTCTAGATCCCCCTTTCTTCTCTATAGCCAACACACAGATAAAATTTGGTTCCTGAGACTTTAGGTATAATAAGGTAAAGGAAATATGAAATGTCCAGGGCATGAAACAGATTTTATCTCAGGCCATAGCTGGGCCAAGCAGAGGGAAGGGAATCTTCTTCAAGGGGGAAACCAGAGAAGAATCCAGGGCCCTGCAACTTAGGTGATGGATGAGTGTCACCAGGGACAGCTTATGCAGCTTGCCCATGGTGGGGCATTGTGCATTCAAGTAGCATCGGAGGAAGCACAGGGAATGTTTTGGAAATTGAAGTAGTTAAAAAAAAAAAAGGTATGGTCCACGAAAACTCGTTTTAGAAAGGATGGGATGAAAAATGAAAAAACAAAAACCTTTGTGTGTGTGTGTGTGTGTGTGTGTGTGTGTGTGTAAGTAACTGCTAGGGTAGTGATGGTGAATGAACTTGTAAAACCTGTTAGCATACAACCTTCCAAATAAACATCAACAGACATACTTGATTTACACAAAAGGATTTAGACTCTATTGAGATAAAGGGGCTCTTTAGGGGGCACTGAACCCAATTCCACCATATGTGTCTGGATGCTTCCCACACCAACAAGTGATTTGCTGACACTAGCAAGGTGTTTGAGAATTCAACTCGCTTCTGACACTAGTTACTGGAGAAACCTTCAGATTCCACAAGTTAGGGGCTCCCAACACCGCCCTCTCCCCCAGACGCCAGAGCAAGCCCAGACCTGTGCTTCTGACTGACCAGCTGTCCGTCACCGGTTCCCGGGACACCCCTCTCAAGTTCAATAGATTTTCTAGAACAACTCACAGAACTCAGGAAACCTGTTTACTTCCTACAAAGGCTATACCTGAGGAACAGCAGGATGAAGAGATGCCTATGGGGAAAGGAGCCCTCTCCAGGTTTGCTGTTCTCTCAGAATCTCCCCTTGTTCATCAACTAGGCAGCTCTCCAAAGCCCCTCCGTATGGGCTTTTGTGGAGGCTTCTTCCTTACTTAGGAGTGATTGATTCAGTCATCAGGCATTGGCTATTGGGCTCAATCTCTGGCCCTTCTCTGTCCAGGAGGTCAGGGGCCGGGATTGGGAGTTCCAACCCTCCTTCACGCTGTGTTTTTCCCTCTTGCAACCAGCCTTCATCCTTTGCTGTTTCCCCAAAAGTCACATTAACATAACGAGGCACCATGGTTGCTGTCAACATTAGGGCAATTCTCGGACTTTGGCAACTGTAAGCCAAGAACTGTGTGTGAAGACCACCTGTGTACCCAAAACACCCAAATAATAGGTGCTAGAGAGTCCTTCCTTTCTATCAGGCCCTATGCTAAGTGCTTTTGATATGCGTATCTCTTAATTCTCACTACAGTCTCAAGAAATCAGGGGTCTTAGAAAACAAGGCTTCAAGAGACTAAGCAAATTGCGATCCCACCAGTAAGTAGCATTGGCTTCTTGGTCAACTCAGGCTGCTGTAACAAATACCATTGGCTTGATAGCTTAACCACATTTATGTCTCATGATTCTGGAAGTTGGGAAGCCTGAGACAAGGTACTGGCAGACTTGGTCCCTGCTGAGGGCCCATTTCCTGACTTGCAGACAGCCTCCTGTCTTCTCTGTGTCCCTACATTGGCTCTCCTCAGTCCCTGTGCATGAGAAAAGAGACTTCCCTGCTTTCCTCTTCTTATAAGAGCAGGAATCCCACCATAAGGTTCCCCCCATGACCTCCGGCTAATCTTATCACTGCCCATCACATTGGGAGTTAGGACACCCACTTAGCATTTGTAGGGACACAGACATTCAGTCTGTGATACTTGGATTTTGAACCCAGTCCTTCTGAGTTTGAAGCCATGCTCTGGGCTGCTTGGTTATGACTATGGCATTATTGCTGCTACTCTCATGCCCTGAGTAAATTATTATTATTAATTATCAATAATAGAATAATTTCTCTGCTAATTATTATATTATTATTGATACTACCGTTATTATATGTAGTACTTGCACTTAGTAAACAGGAATTCTGCCAGTGCAAGGAGTAACTTCTCACCTCAAAGGTCTGCATTTCTTTATACTTGTCATCAAATAAATGATTAACAAATAAAAATTAAAATAACAGCTGCAGTTACTGAGTACTTAATGCATGCTGGGTACTGTGTCTTAAATATTTTGTGTCTTTTAATTAGGTCTTCAACCCTGCTGGCGTAAAGTAAAATGACTAAGGAGTCAAGTTAGAGAGTCTGGGGTCCAGCTCCTCTGTTGACACCTGGTTGCCCTTTTAATTTCCCTGAACCTGAAGTTCCCCATCTATAAGATGGCAGCAGTCATATCATCTTTATAAGGCATCCGCCTTCAATTGCTAATCAGAATAACATTGGGAGCATAGTAATTGCTTGAATGTTAGCTTCAAAACGATTGTTCCAATCTTCAGGTAGGAAAAACTGAGATTGGAGAAGTTAAATAACTTACCAAGGTCAATAGTCCTTTGATGGCACACCTGAGGTTTTCACCTCTGTCTGCTTCAACCTCAATCTTTGCTATGAAGCTGTCGCTCTACTGCCCGCCATCCTAGCGTTTTGTTTCACAATTCTGTTTTCTAAGGTGAGGCTCGTTCAGGGTGCTTTTCCCCCTCATCGAAGCTCCAGCATGCATTATCTATGAAAAGTTTGTCTGGGGCACCTGGGCATGTCAAGGTTAAGGCAATGAATAAATTAGGAAATTGACACAGTTGCAGGTGACCCATTTTTAAAGACTGAATTTAAAAGCACTGTGTCTTCAAAGGGAAACCGGATTAAGTGGAACTGCCCTGTTTTCCTAACACATGGTCCATTTATTTGAAGAAGCATTTAGAATATATTATTTCTAATGGTGGCTTGTTCGTAAATGTGTAACATTAAAGAAAGGAGCAGAGCTTTTAGTTTTAGTGACTTAGAAGTAAAAAAAAAAAAAAAAAGGCACAATAGATTCTATCATCCGTATCCAAAGTGCAGAGTAGCATGAAGCAGTACAAATAAAGCATGTCCTGAATTGTTACATTCAAGGGACTTTCTTTGTAAGGTAATAGTAAGGGTCATGTAATGAGCGCTTGGTAAGTTAACTGTATGACCTTAGGCTTCCGTTTTCTGATTTTTTTTTCCTTTTACAAATGCTTTGGGAAATCGTAGAATTCAGTGACGGCGAGTTGTATAATTGTGAGCATTTAACAGGAAAAGGGTTTAGCCTGTTCAATGACAATGTCCAGAATTTCTGCCCCCCAACTGCTGAGGATCTCAGCACAGGATGACATTAATTTGGTCATTTGTCACATTCTGGGCCCAATCCCGGTAGGTTCAGAACACTCAAGTTTCATTGCAGTGCTCCATTTCTTCTCCGAGGAGTGGGCTCCTAAACTCCCCAGGCCCTCACCTTCGTCTGGGAAGCCAGACCAAGCGCTGACCACACAGCTACTCTGCTTGCCAAAGGGCCTCAGACACCTCCTGGGTTGTCCCATTATCACCTCGTTGCCACAGACAATGAGTTATAATCAGTTAGTTGTGAAGCCAAGCCCTAACCAGCCAAGAGGCCTAAGTTACATGATTTTGTTTTAAGGAAATGTACTGGCAGGAATGAAGGCCAGCAGAGGCAGGCAGAGAGAGAGAGGAGGAAGAACCATTTATTTTATTTAGTTGTTCATCTTGGTTGTTGCCTCCTGCACGGGGACGTGAACTCTGGTCCTTGGGATGCACGTGGACTGCGCTCAGTCAGGGGTGGCAGACCTAACCGCTACTCCACCAGGGTGCGCCTAAGTTACTGGTTTACAGTAGTCAGTGGAAGGGACTAAGCTAGTTGATGGCGTCAGTTGCATAACGATCTGAGACCTTGGATGGGTCCTGCAACTGGGGCTTGTTCTGTGTGATATCAGAAAATGGCTTGTCTCCCTGGACTTGGGTTCCCTCCGGGTGACAGTTCTCCCTCCAGCAGAGGGCTCGGCCCGCGAGGGGCCAGCAGCCTCATCCAGCCACGTGCCCATGCCTGGCGGGCTCCTTGCTCCCCACAGAAGCTCAGTCTCTTTCAAGTGACTCTGCAACTCTGCCTTTAAACACGTAGCTCACAGCGGAAAACACTGTCTCTGACTTCTGAGTTCTCACAGGTTCCAGTAAAGAAAACATTGGTGACGAGGGCCTTTTTGTTTCTTTGCTTTCAGATGGTCCTCTTAACCAAGTTAAACACGGCTCAGGCTCTGTCAGTGCTGATGAAACACGTCGCATCCTGCCAGAGCCTCTAGAAAGGGAATCTGTCTCTGTAAACCAGCTTTTAACTTTCAGAAGACTGAAGTAGGCTCTGGTGTTGTGGGTTTCTGTCCTTTTGTTTCAATATTTGTATCGAGATAAAAAAGCGTTGCCTTTCTCCAGTTTTTCAGATCCGTTTCACTTTCTGTGGAACCAAAGACGAGCATTAGCGGTCTTCTTTCACCCTGATGTTAAAGACAAGGCAACTAAGAGGGGACAACGGGCATTCGTGCAGAGACCGTTGACAAGTGCCACCTGTGTGACAGCCGTGCGGGCACGCAGGGTATGGAGTTCAGCTGCCTTTGACTTTTGCCTTTGATGAGTAAAGAACCTTTGCATCACTTCATTGTGCTCCCATTTTTCCCTGTTGGCTTTGGAATGTGAACGTAGAAGGATGATTCCCCCGTCCTGGGGATCAGACTTTTGCTGGGGATGCGTATGAATTCATCTCCTTCCGGGAAAGGAAAGCTGTTACCTCTGCTGATGCCAAGTCGGACTCGTAACTTCCCCTTTGATGTTGAACGTTGCATGGCCATTGACTTGTTTTCATTCAAATCGAGGCGTTCGAGTTTCATAGTAAATCATTTTCCTGTTACAAGTCTTGACGTCCCTGCGCTTCCTGGTGACATTTATGTGAAATGTGTTATCCCGGATTAGCATAGAATCAGGCACCAATGTCTCGGTATTAAATATCACACAACTGTATTAACTTTTTATGAAATGAGGCTGAGCCGCCGCATATTCCGTGCGGATTTTGGAGAGGATTGTTTCTGACTGGCGAGTTATGATGGCTGGGTTTTTATCTTGAGGATGAGACTGGGGCTGATCGGATTAATACAGTTTAGGCATACAAACTCAAGTGACAAAGAAGAGAGGTATGTTCTCACGGTGAGCAGTTCTTTGTTGGTAATGGTGTAACTGTATGAGTTTTTGAAGCTATTGAAATCCACTCCGGATGATTGGGAAAGGCTTCTACGCAAGTCCCTAGGATACTAATATGCATATCTCTGGAAGGAAATGGAGTCTAATGGCCTTGCCAGGGCTGTCTGCCGGTGATGGGACACTCAGCACCATCAAACCACGGGCTGCACTAAATGTGATTAGAAGCTGTCACAATGCATTTAGCTCTCATCGGTTAGAGAGAGAGCGCGGGCCAGAGGTCACTCTCTACAGCAAAGTGGGCATTTAGTGCTTTTATTTGCACTAATGGTAAATGATAGTTAATGAAAATCATTTATAAACCTTGTCCAAACCAGTGTTTCTCTGCTGAAAACGGCGGCTGGCTGCCTGTTGGAAGGATTGTAATTGCAATACGGTGGATGCCATGTGACCGTAATTGGGCCCAGAGAGTGATGAACTCTGTGTCCGGTGACTCATTTCCAGAGTTGGAAAACAGGCTGAGGGGGCAGCCCTCCCGATGAGGGGGCATCCTCTGCTTTGTCCAGTTGACCTGTGTGTCCCTTGGCACTTGGGAGTGACATATTTCCACCTTTGAGATGACGTGTCCAGTCTGAGACCTGATTATTTGAGGTCGTGGTTGATATGGACACTAATGATGATGAATAGTCTTTCAAGTATATTAGTCGTTCTAAAGGTCATTTCATATTTACACTGCAGCTTCATTGAAATTTTCTTTTCTTTTTTTCTTTTAAAGAAAGGTGCAGGCAGGAAGGCAGGTCGGCAGGCAGGCAGGCAGGAAGAGAGAGGAGGTAGAAGCATCGTTAGTTTTGATTTTTATTTAGTTGTTCATACTGGTTGTTTCCCCTGGACCCAGGTCTCGAAATCAGGGGCATGTGGCCTGTGCTCCTTCGGAGGTGGCTGACCCAACCACTGCTTCACCGGGGCATGCCAGCTTCATTGAAATTCCATCCTTCACGTATGCCTGGGTTTCACTGAGGGGGGAAGGTCAGTCACAGCAGCATGAGAAGTAAATTTTGGGTGTTCCTTTGCTTTCCTCGGATTTCCGTTTTTCTCCCCAGCAATTTCCCCCGTTCATTATACCTCTGTCCTAATGCTGGTGGTATAACTTCTCCCGTGAAGTCCGGGGCTTGTCGCTTCGTGGGTCGATTCATCGGTTTCATCAGTCAGCCGCTGGGAAAGAAGGGCTGGCGCTGACTCTCATCCTCCTTTAACTCACACGTATCTGTTCAAGCACACGGCCACCTGCCTGGAGGACTGATGTGGGAACGAAAGTGATTCTGAACAAGTTCACAATCTTCAGGAGCCTCAAATTTAGGAACGTGCTGAGAGAACAGCAAATAAACTACTAACATTTATTGAGTTACTGTGAGCTGACCCTGGAGCCTGGCCTTTGACATGCAGGAACCCTTTGTAGAACCCTGTGAAGTGCAGTCTCCACATTTTACAGGTGGAAGTGGAAAGAGGTCGAGTCACCTGCCCCAAGTCAGCGGCTAAGCGCGCGGCCGCCCGCCCCACGTGGCAGTGAGCAGCTGGAGAAGAGGGCTCTCTGGGCTGGTGGTGCCGAGGCCGGAACAGCACGGAATGGACGCCAGCCCCGCCCGGGCGCCCTGTGCAGCCCACAGCCAGTGTGGCGACCTGGCGGGAGAGGAGCAGATCCCGACAATCCAGCCGGAGGGGAGTAGATCCCGAGTCAAACCACAGCAGTCGAACCGTGTGAGCTGAGAGAAAACGTAAATGTAACTTTTCTAGTGGTCGTATTTCTCAGCATCTCTGGTAAGAGTAATGCAGTCCAGAAATGTTCTAACATTTTAGAACACTTTTGGACGACTGGTTCAAAGACTTTAGATAATATCTGCACTCTGTTAAGTTAGAACAAGTTACCGGAGAGACACAACGATGCAGGCAGAGTTCAGCTTCTCGAGAAGTCTCCCTGCAGTACCTGCTGACATGATTTAGTGCATTGGATTTCACAGGATTTTTGCTTCAATAATCTACTTCTTTCCTTTTGGTAATAGGGTATGAATCAGACTGAATGTCATTAGTCTAAGACCGGTCATATCTTTTTGGAGAATGTTCAAGATTCTTTTGAAGCTCTCTGGGAAGAGATGACAGCACACGGCAGGGTTTGGAGAGCTTTAATTATGAGTTGACTGCTCGCTGTGGTTTTCGAGATCTGCCGTTTGAAGAGGGTGGGCTTGGGTGGAGCGGCCCGGGGTCCCGGAACGAGAACAGTTCTGTGTAATGGTGCTTTTGGGAAGGAGGCTGGCATTAGCATCTCAGGTTTGCTATGGCCTCTCGTCGTTTTTATTTTGAATCAGTTCTTTCTTTTTTTTTTAAACAAAGGAGAGCGATCCATGTTCCCTGGGATTTTATTGGACAACTGATTAGAATTTATGGAAAGCACTCAGCTTTGGGCCTGGCAGAGAGAGTAGGGAATCTATAAACTGTGGCCATCATTGTGACTAAAAGAACTGACTTGCATGTCTTTCTGAGTTGGTTATACTCTTTCCCCCATTAAAAACATAACATTTCTGGGTACTGTTAACAAAAGCTGATTCCTAGTGCTCGTGATTACGACCCTGCTGTTTAACCTCTGTTGTCAGAAACACAATGGTCTCTTTTCCAGACAGAGTGAACTGATAAGTTATCAGACTAAGTTAAGATAAAGATGATACTAATTATGTAGAATTGTATCGGATAAGAAACAGAACAGCTCGCTATTAGAGGACTGGGCAGGTTGCTATATAAAACAAAAAAGAAACAAGAACATGGATATATATTTCCCTACAAAATTGTGTTAAAGATGTTATTTCTTCTATTTTTTTCCTTTCTGTCCTTTTTGTCCTTTTTGCTCTCTTCCCTTCTCTTCATTTCCTTCTCTGCCTTCCCTTCTTCCTTTCCTTTTTAGAAGGAAATGCGGTCAGTTGATTGGAGGCTTGAACTTGGGGTCTTGCATGGGTAACAGGGAGTTTTCTGATGATAAAAGTTTAACTCACAAATCAAGGTGGTAGGGGGATAGCTTTTATTCAAGAAATGCTGTTATTGTGAGCCACCAACGTCTGGATAATGAATGCATAAATCACAAATTTCCCTGATCTTAATTTGTATCTCTTCTGTGACCTGTGCTGCTCAACTCTGCAGTGGCTACAGAAATAACTTTAAAAGAATGATACACATTTTAGAATCAGAGTCAAGGAGATATAAGCACTGAGGTGCCATTGGAGACTTCCTCCGTTAAGAGCCTTTGGTGTAAGAAATGGATCTCAATTCTGTCCATGTTAAGACCTGAAAAGGGAATTTAGAGAAGGGGGAGAGGGCAAAATGAATAGTAGACAGAAGAATGATGCTTGCTGATAGATCACAAGCTGGCAGATCTTGGCATCCAGCAATAGAATCTACATAACTGCTTCATCATTTGTGAAATTAAACCCATTTTTGCATGATTAGAACTTACAATAACATGTCCAATGGCTGAAGTTGGATTGTATGATTGCTCCCCGCCCGCCCCCTTTAAAGGCAAGGTGCAGGCAGGAATGAAGGCGAGTAGGAAGGCAGGGAGAGAGAGGAGGAAGAATTTATTTTATCTTATTTAGCTGTTCATCTTGGTTGTTCCCTCCAGCCCCAAGACACAAACCTGGCTCCTTGGATGTGTGTGGCCTGTGCTGGCTGGAGTGGCAGACTTAAGCACTAAACCATCAGGATGCACCTCATGATTGTTTCTTGAATTGGTTGGGGCATGCTTGACGTTATAATTCCACCAAGACCAACGAGTACCTGAGGATGCTGCGTTGCCAAGACAACCCATCAATAAAGGTCCAGTACAGATGCAGGCTCACTTAGGAGCAACTGCTCTTAACAGCGCCTTCACACACCCTGTTTTCATTTAGCTTCCAGTAATCCTGCCGTTTGGATTCACCTGGCTTCCTTTCAGAGGGCCAGACACTCTGCTGTGGTACAGCCAACTGCCACATACCCGGTGCTTTGATGTTTGAAAGCGTTGACCTTCTTCTGCTAGGCCATCTCAGCAGCTGTTGACAATTTCTCCATGGTTCGGCGCTATTGTTCCTTTCTGTTTCCCAGTTCCCATTTCTCCTATGCCAAAAAAGTAAGAGACAAGTAGGAGCAAATTCTCTTGACAAAACGGAATGCAATACACCAGAACTCATAATGGCCGTTATGCATGGAGCTCCTCTCGGCAATTTGTGTTTTAGGCTTATTCATCTTATATTTTTCATTTGAAAACTACCACACACACACGTGCGCGCGCGCATAGTGACAGCATGATAAAGCTGTCAGCAAGATGATTTCTTTTCCTTAGCAATGAAATCTGATCAGTGCCTTTCAAATTCAATCCCATGGGCACTGTCAAGTGATGGTATGATGCTTGGCTGCAGTGGAGAGACCTAGATGGTGTTTCCCACACGCTCTTTGAGGTGCTGCCAGTAGACCTTCAGCAGTTTGATGTGGTGTCAGTGCACATTCTCATTCCAAGTGTTTTGTGTAATGCTGGACATTTA
Source organism: Solenodon paradoxus (assembly GCA_004363575.1). Classification (NCBI taxonomy): domain Eukaryota; kingdom Metazoa; phylum Chordata; class Mammalia; order Eulipotyphla; family Solenodontidae; genus Solenodon; species Solenodon paradoxus. The sequence goes on from RJWH01002929.1 coordinate 27,844, forward strand.
ATGGGGGTGGAGTCAGTAAATTCTTCTTGATTGATGGATGTGGCGCCTAATGTGGTACCTAATTATTCTTTCTTCAGGACCATGGTTAGGATGTAGCTGGTAACAGAAGTTGTGACATGTCATCACTTTGGAAGTGTTTGCTTCTTCTCTGGAGGACTTTGCCACTTGTGAACCCTCCAGCTCTCGCTGTGGGTGTGCGAGACTCTCAAAGCGAGACTGTGAGGCAAACTGGAGAAGACACGAGTTCTGCTAGTGTCAGGTTCAAATGGTCATATGCTCTGAGGGATCGGGACAAATGACCACAGAAATGCTTGTATATGTCCCCCAACTTTTGTCAGTCACGTGGCATGTAGATGTGGTTTTACAGCCCATCATCCATTCATCTTGCATCATGATTTGTCTATAGGCAACTCTTGCTCCAGTTCCAGACGTGAGTTGTGAAGAAGTATCTCCAGAAATGGGACTCTGATAGGTTTAAGCCAAAGCAATGGAAACAACTGGTAGAGGGAGGGAGGGAGGGAGGAAGGGACAGTATTAGAAGCTTAATAACTTTATGGAGGTCATTTCAATCCTCTACATACAGCTGAGTTGAGTAGCACTTTTTAGTTGCTAATCATAAAAACTAAGAACCAGTTCAAGCGAAATGAAATGTATTGGTTCACATAATTCAGAAGTTCTGAGGTGGGCTGGCCTCTGGTTCAGTTGATTTCAGGGCTCAGGTTAGGATTTGGTTTCTTCTTATTTCTTGGCTCTGTTTTCAGTGCATTTTTTCCTCACACAGTGTCTCCCTTTCTGGTCGCAGATGGCTGCTGTGAAGGCATCAGGCCAGTTGGGACAAGTGAGAACTTGCTTTCTGGAAGTTCTCGGCAGTCTCGCTGGCTCTGACTGGGTCGCGTCTGTCCCTGATGATTCTGTGTCCAAGGTGACTACAAATCTGAATTGGCTTGGGTCTGGATTTTCTGTTCTATGGTTAGAGTTTGGGACTGTGTTCTGTGTTTCTTCTCAAACTACCTCAAAGTACAGTTCCATTGAAGATATGAATATGTGTGTGTGTGTGTGTGTGTGTGTGTGTGTGTGTGTGCGCGCGTGGTGTGTGTATCTATATATCTAAATAATATTTTAAAGGGTACTGAGATATATAATTCCCTACCCACAAGTGGGTCTAGTAGCATTATTTCGTGTTAATGATAAAAAGAATTATATAAGATATCTTGTTATATGCAATTATGTAATATACTATATAACTATATATAATGATAAATATGTATCTCAATACTCTTTAAAATATAATAAAGATAAAACAATAGGACATAACCCATTAGTGATGGCTGTTTCTTAAAATGGTATGGTAGGTGATTTAAATAGTTTTTTTTTTTATTCTATTTGTGGTTTCTAAGTTTTCAGATATGAGTGTAAGATTTTTATAAACAGAAAAATTACCTTAATTGTGGTTGCCCTTGTTAGTCAAGGAACTCTATTATTTCATTCTTTAGAAAACAATGGACCATTTATTTCCCTTCTACCTCTTCCTTTGTATTTTTCTTAAAAGATCTTTCTCCCAAATAAATTAGATATTTGCTTATGATCTCTCATTTCTGCATTGTTTTCTCAATCCAGCTGGAAATTATTGGGATGCGTAGTGTGAGATTCTTAATTTGTTTTTTTCTAAACTGGAAAAAACTTCAGGACAATATTGGCTGAAATATTCATTCCTTCTCCATTTGGAAAGTTTACTTTCTTGTTCTTTAAAAAAAGACTCTGCCGAAACGCTGGAAAATTCTCTGTTGTTGACTAATGTCTGCCAACCCACATGGCTGAAAGAGAGCAAACAAATGTGAAGGCTTAGGAAAACAGGAAAGAAAGGGCTTGTGTTCCAGATCCTTCTACTGTCTCACCTATTAATGTCAGAAAGTGGCTGCTCAGACATGGGAGGCCATTTCTGAGTTCTCTGGAAAAATCAGTAAGCTCTGGCAGCATCACATGGGTCCCATGTGACACTCTTTATAGACACAGAACTCTGAGGAGGATACTCATTATGTGCAAAATAGTCTGTGTTTGTGCATAAGCAGGACATTTATTGGAAATGTGTTTTAATTGTTCCTATACTCACAGAGAACCTGTTTTAGTTTTGCCCATCATGCTTTCTATTTCAAAGCACAATCCTCACTGTTTTGGAACAGTGATTTTGATATGGTCTTGAAAGATTTTAGTATCGTATAAATATGAAACCTTAGGAATAATTCAAAAGAAGCTGCTTTGGCATCCCCCAGAATAGTGACCCCCCAGGACAAAATCATCATGAACATACATGGGTGATACAATCTGGAAGACTTTGAAAAGCCTGATGATTTTCCAGGCAGTGTGTTAAAATGTTTCCCAAGCAAAGACTGTTTTTAAAGATAATATTGGGTATTTTGTACTTACACAAATACTTTGGATTTTTGCCAGTAAAGCGCAGTAGCATTTTGTTTATTTCAGAATCCTGTTGCGCATCTCTGATCCATTCAGCACAGGTCTGGCTCAATTTTCTTAAATTATTTCGCAGACAAATATCAGTGTGATTCTCTTTACAGGATCAATCGCCTTCAGCGTCATATTGCCACCACTTTGCCAGAGATAAAATTTCCGTGAATGGGCCAGTTCCTTCTCTTGAGGTTTGTGGGCTGAGTGAGACCATCTGCATAGACATGTTTAGCATCTATTTAGATGTTTTTAGAGTCTGTTTAGCTTGATCATCAGAACTCAAGCCAGTTGATTAACAAATTGGTTTCTTTTTCAGTGAGGTGTTTTCCTGTGCTCCAAGGCTAAATTGCCTGTGCCTAATCTCAGAACACATAGGAAACTGTCTACGCGAAGTGTGTTGTCGTATTTCGTTTGATCTCTATGATAAAATTTTAAATGCACGTCAAAGGTGGACTCTTCCTGGAAACTGGAGGAGAGTCCATTTCGCAGCTTAGAGATACATACTCAGCTGAGTTTGCAATCATGTACATTTTGGCTCTATGGTTCTGAACCTGGAGTTGAGGCCATCAGAGGACTGGTGATACTTATGTCATAGATACTCCACTCCCCTGCATGCTTGTCCCCAGCTGTGCGGCGACGATTGTTGCTTCCAGGCTGCAGTTTCTCCTTGCTTTCCTGCTCTAGCAGTGGGAACCCAGGAAATGCTTTGGATCCTGCTCTTCCTTTTTCTTTTTCCTGCCATGAGGTGCTATGGACTTCTGAAAACAAGGTTTCTGTGTCAGAATTAACTGAAGGTTATCTAGTTATAAATACTTAGAAAAAGAAAAGAATGCCACACACACCATGAGTTATTATTTGGATCAAGAATTATTTAATGTATACATGCCTCTGTTCCCACATAGGGATATTCATTTGTTATTTATCATCATCAACCAGGGTTGTCCTAATCTTTGTAACCCAAGTGCAGAAATCAGGGCTCTAAATACTTGTTGCTGGATTCAGGCAGATGACAGAAACCCTGTTGAGAGACGGGGCAATGCCTGTGGCTGAAGATTCCCATCCCTTGGGTGAAGGAGAAAAGATGGTTGATCTTCCCAGTGCGAAGACATCACCCACTCCTTGGATGTGTCATAGTTAGTGTTGTGTTTAAAGTGTTGTAATATATGTTAAAAGTCACATGGGGACACGCCCTCGTGGAGTCACGGTTAGGTCAGTTGCCTCCAAAGGAGCGCAGGCCACACGCCCCTGGGTTTCCTTCTTTACCTAAAAAAAAAGTTATTAAAAAAATAGTCACATGGAGAGCCATTCATCTGATCGAGGGGGTGATGGGAGGAGTTGCCACAGACTCGGGGCTCCCAGGGGCCATTGTCACTGAGGTCCCTGAGAGGGCACAGGGACTGTTATTTCAGGAACCTCGCAGAAGCAATGCATCCAGGTGGACCCGGGTTGTAGAATTTAGCCCCGATCTCAGCAGCAGCAAACTTCTTTTTGAACTACTTTACAAGTGAATTTTGCCCAACTAGTATAAGAACAAATTCCAGTTCAGGTGGAACTTCAGCTACTCATTTTCCTGTACACAAGCTGAGTCTTGAGATGTTCAGAAGAAATAAGATCTATTCCAAGTACAAAAATGACTTTATGGCATGTTTATTTATGTTACACTAAATGCAAATCTGCTTCATTATTACTCTCTGTGTCCTTTATTATAAGACTGTGTTTGCATATGTATATGAGCTTGATATTAATTAATGCATCGGGAAATTTAAAAATCATTATTTTAATAGCTGGCACCATGGTTCTTTTTAGTGAGGGAAGTTATCTTTATTAGAAAATATCTAGGGAAAGATGAGGCCTTGGATGCAAGGCCTGTAAAGAAAAATATTAAAGAGCTGCTTGTATGCACCAAAAAAAAAAAAAAAAAAAAGCCCAAAACACACACATGAAAGAAAGAAGAGAGAGAAATGGACAGAAGGAATGAATGAGACAGATGACAGGACAGGAGGGTGAAGTTTACAAGGAGAGAAGGCCAGGCAGAAATCCCCGTATTAGGTTGATTTAGGGACATTGTAGTAGGAAACATCTAATACTCACATTTATGTGGTGGGTGTGGCTGTGTTTTAAAGTCCCGAGTTAAGTCTGCCAATCACCCCAGTCCTATGCTCGGTTGGAGTTGTCACTGTCTGAAAGCCGTGACAGGACTGATGGCGGCTGAGAGGTGCTGTGTGAGGTGTAGCCTCAGGTGATCTGAGGAGTCAGTGGAACATTTGTGACCCCTAGGATTTGGAGAAATTCTCTGGAGGACACTGGGCTTTCCAGAAGTCAGGAGAAAAGGCACTGGAGCCCATGGTTTCCAAGCCAGAACGTAGAAGATGGGCGGAGGGCTGGTGGGTAGTTATGGGGTACTTCCAAGGTAGCCACAAGCAGATGGACAGTACTTTAGTCTTTCGTAACCAGGTTTTTTCTTCCCTACACAGCAATGGTATGATGTTGTCACAAGGCAGACAGGAAGCTGAGCATCACTGTGGTTATGAGAGGGATGCTGGTTGGACCCATTTAAACAATCAGGGCCCACTGGACCTAAATATCAAGTCCTCTTCGGATCCAAGCAGTAGACTCGCCTAATAGTACACATTTCTTGCCATCTTCAGATCTTCCCAGGAGACACCTCCTTGAGCAGTTAGGTATTATCTGCACATGGCCATTTGGGGGTGGGAGGGGAGGGAGAAGTAGAGAGGAAAAGGGCAGAGGGAAATACTCTTTCACGTCTTTGCCCTCATTGAAACCCTCCTCTCTAGCCAGCGTCCTCAGACACACTCCTCCAGTTCTTTAGAAAGGGATTGAGGATGCAATCCAGTGTCGGTGAGCTGAATTCATTAACTTGGGTTACTGTAAAATAAGGGCAGTTCATTCATTTTGTGTGTATGTCTATATGGATATGCATCCATCCATCCACCTTACATATGTACATGTATCCATCCAGCCATCCATCATATATATGTATACATACATCCTCTCCCAAACCTTAGTCTTAACAGTTTTTTTCCTCCTCAGTTTTCTAAGGCTTATCACCAAAGGTCACCAGAAATCAGTGACTGTAATTAAAACGCACACACGAGAAACATTTCATAGGTGTGTGGAATATGAATCGTGCATGAAAGAAAGAAGAGAGAGAAATGGACAGAACGACCTGGGGACCTTGGAAGCACTTTATTAAAACTTGTTACTGATCGCAAAGTTCTTTAGTGCTCAGCTGGTGCTGAGGAGGTGAATTCTTCACAAACATAAATGTAAACAAGTATTTAAGTGAGCATTTGATGGTTTTGGGGGGGTCTGGCATGCCCAGTTGTTTCACGTGTGTTATTCTGCTAAGTGGGCCCTTGTGTTCTGCTTGTGTCCCCGGAGGCACCGGGCATCCTTCTGGGACACACACAGATGCTTCATGAACCCCTGTGAATTGCTTTCAGCCTCGAAGGTGTTGTGATGATGATGTAATCATCGTCTCTCATTCTGGCTCCGGGTTTAGGAGAGTCTGGCATTGAATCTTGGTTAGAGGCACTTTGAGTCCACGGATGAAGTCATTTCCTGCCACCGCTGATCCGCCTGCATCTCGTGGTGGAGACTTCGGTGAACTTTATCTAGTGGAGACATGGAAAGGGCAGTTGCTACTAGTCAGACTCCAGGTCATGTATCTTGCTGGCCACTGATGGGTGATGTGACCTTGGAGTGTGAGTCACCCCTCTGTGCCTCAGCTCCCCAGTTTGTAAAATGGGTTTGATAATAGTTTTCACCTCGTGTGGCAGGATGAAATGAGTTAGCGTCTGCACAGTTCTGAACATGGCACATGGCGCCTTTAAGCATCATCGGCAGCACAGCATAGTTGTAGTTGCGAAGATCCTTAGCATTTAATGTGATGCGAGTCAGGGAACATTCATTCCTGCTCCTTTCATTCATGAGTAGATTCTTACTACCTCTCTGCTCTGTGACTTGCTGTAGAATTTGGATATTGGAGCCTGACTCAGGCTTCCCGCTGGTACGTAGAGAACAGCAGCCCCTTCCTGGCTCCTGGAAGCAACCCCACCCTCAGGGCCAGGGCTGCTCTGGCGTTGAGAGCAGAAAAGCCTAATCTTGTCCAGGAACTCCCCACCTGCGTCCATCATCCTTTGTTGAGCTGCAGCCCAGGTGGGTGCTTTTCTTCATTTTGATTAGAAGGTGAATCGATAGTCAAACACAGAGATTCCCTCCTGCTTAGTCCCAGAGCTGCCTGCGGCTGAAGGCAAAGGAAAGTATTCTTTTTTTCTCTCCCTTTGTATCATTTCTTACTGGAATCAGACTTTGGATGAAGTAGTACCTGGGGGTCCCAATGCCATGCAGTGTTTTAAGAGAGGAGGCTCAGCACTCACACACAGATACCCCTTCTTCCCTCCTGTCTATCATCCGAGGAGTCAGGATCCGCCATAGTATTTGTTCGATTGTGGAATAAAAGCCCAAGTGCCGCATGATTGTGCCTCAGAAATGTTTTCAGGAAATGCGATGTCATGGAGCTTCCAGAATGTTCTGTGTTTCTCATTATTTCAATCATCTGAGAATTATCAGCAGAAATTCTGTGTGATGCATCGTTCCACAGAGTTCACTGAGCACTTACTCTGTTCTGGGCCACATACAAAGCTCTGAGAACACAGCAAGAGCACGCGTTCCTGAGTACTTAGGTTAGGTCGTAAGAACACAGTGGTGCTGACGTTTTCTGTTTGCTCCCCTTCTCAGGTCTGACCTTGGAGCGGACATGAATGGTTTTCGTAAACTAGAGCCACACCAGTGCTGCCATGCGTTCTGCAGCCTGTGACCTCAGAATGATTTCTCCAGTATAAATGGATAAAAAATTCAAGGAGTGTTTCATGTCACGTGAAAACTATATGAAACCAAATTTCAGCGTTGGTAGGTCGTCTTCCTGGTCCCTGCTCATGCCCATTTATTTACCTTTGTTTTGAGAATGGCTGTTTTACTCGAAAAGAGCAGAACTGAGGAGTTGCCTAGGGGACCCTATGGATTCAAAATCCTGAATCACTTACTCTCTGAACCTGTGCAGAAAAACAGTGCTGACCCCTGGCCTTCATCGTTAGATTCCCTGCCCTCTGGTTATTGAGTTTGGCACATGGGGCCTGTGGCCAGCGGTGAGAGGGCGAGGGAGGTAGACACCAGCATTTCTTCTCTGGCTTCTCCCATTTGATGTCTTTGTGGGTTGTGGGTCACAGCACCTGCCCCTTCATCCTGAAAACACAAAATCCTTTCCTTCTGTGTCTGAGAGAGCCAGCACCTGCTGTCTCCCTGCCCCTCCCTGCCCAGGGGCGCCGATGTGGGCCAGACATCCTTCATTGTCCCCAGGCCCCGGGGCTCCCTGCCCCGGTTTCCCCCACGCTGCCTCCACTCCTCCAGACACCTTTTTAATAGGTCATTCTCCACCTGCACAGGTTGTTTATAGTAGCTTTTTATTGTCCGGACCCTACAGGATAAAACAACAACAATCAAGAAATAAAGTCGAGATCAGGATCATTTTAAGAGACCACAATGAAGTATTAAATAGAAAACAACACAGGAAGTGTGGTAATGGAGAGCGAAGAGTCCAGGAGTCTTCTTGTGGAGGTGGTGTTTGGAAGAGAAGAGAGTAAGGAAAAGATCTAGGGAAAGGGCACTCTGGGAAGAAGCCGGTGTCACGTCTTACGAGTGCTGGGTTTACAGAAGGAGCATCTGTGGACCCGAGGACAGTGGGTGGGGTAAGCGGGGGAGGACGTAAGAAGAAGGACCAGCATATATGTGGCCTTGTAGGTGCGTGGTAAGTGTTTTATTATAAATGCAATGGAAATATTTAAGCTAGGATGGCATAATTAATTTATGAAGTTTTAGAAGTCGCCCTGGGCGTTGTTTGAAGAAGGAATAGTTGGGTGACAGAGTGGCTGGCAGACTCCTGTCACCGGGGGCAGCCGCTATAGTACAGTTGGGAAGTCCCTACCAGAAGGCCTGAGCTGGTGCTGTTCTGATGTCTTTCGGTGGCACATTGGCAAAGTCACCACCCTTAGGTCTGGAATGTTAGAGCTGGCAGGTAGGAGGGTGACCAAGGGGATTAGGCCCCATTAAACTTTCAATGCAGCCTGCTTGATTTTACTTGGAGAGCTCATTCCATTTCTTTCCTCCTTTTCTTTGGGAGATAATATCTTGTTTTCTGCATCTCTAGCTCCTTCTAAAGTTTTAAGAGCTATAAGCTACTCTGTTTTGACATAGTAAGGAATGAAAGCTAGTTTGGCGGTGGGCTTTTATATCTGCTTTTTTGTGAGAGCAAAATGGGGGACATTTTGCATTAGCACAAGCAGATCATGAATGCGTTTTGATCGCACTGACTGGTTTTGACTGTGTGCTCTTTGTGACTGTGTGCCTTTGGGCCTCTTGGAGAAGAGTCCCGTGGCACACTTTTCTTTCTTCTTTTCGGTGTTTCAGTCACATTTGCTCACAGGTTCCTGTTCTCCTTGCTTCCTCTTTTCTGCCCATGTATACTCACAGGCACAGCATACATGCAGTGCGGACACATGGGCACGCACACACATGCACACACATAACACACATGCACAAGGACACTGTGCACACATGCACAGCACAGCACACATGCACACTGCACGTCAACACATGCAACACACAAACACACACAACAGATACACGTGCACACAAGACACATATGAATAGACGCCCTGCACGTGCACACATGTACGTAAGACAACACATGCACACAGCACACACATGTACACATTGCACACATAACAGCATGTGCACACATGTGCATGTGTGTGATGCACACACATGCACACCTACATGCATGGCTGTTGTAAAATTTGGTTCTTGTAGGTCTCTTGTGATTATTCCCAACCTTCTGGAGGAGGGAGACTTCCTCTAGCTGAGCTCTCACTGCCCCGTCGTCCGCTGCTTCCCCCCTGCCCGTCTTCCATGCAGCTTTGCTCATACTTGCAGGGGATTCTGCCCCCTCGGTTGTCGGTCTCCTGCCATGGGTGAGCTATGAGCGATCCTCCTTGCGTGTCCTGGGCCACTTGATGAGGCTGTTCAGCTACCTGCTTTTGTCTGCTTAGAATTTTCTTTTTTCCCACTTCTGGGTGCCACTTAGTTTCTCCTGTCGCCTGTGCTCTCTGTGCTAAGTTCTTCTGGGAGGGACTGCACAGGCGTGTAGGCAGAGTCATGCGCATAAGTATACTTCACCATTGGCGTAGCATTTATTTATTGGATGCCTTCTGTTAGCAGGCCCTGTGCTCGTGACGAGTGAACCTTTGTCTGCAAGGAGCACAGGATGCCGAGGGAGAGTTGGGCACCCACGCCAATGATTATGATTCAGCACAGTAAGTAAAATAGTAAGCGAAGATCATTATAGAAGCAAGGACATGCAGCGGTGACTGTCCAGATTCTGGAGCCAGACAGCTGGGGTTCAAATCTCAGCCTCGCTGCCACCAATTATCTCTGTGAGTCTTGGCAAGTCACTTAACTCTCTGGACCTTCTTTTCTTTATCAGGAAAAAGGAGATGCTTCAGGTCGAGTGAGCTCATATAGCGAAACAGCTAGAAGAATGCCTGGCATATAGCAAATGGCTAAATAACCATTATCTTTTATTACTTATATCCCTTCATAATCCTCACAGGATTAAGTGTTGAAAAGATAATCGAACGTAATGTGGGCCAGTTACCACTTGGAATCTGGAGAATTTAATAAGCTCATTTCTCATTCTTAAAATTTCATAGTAACTAAGCACATAGGATTAAACCCTTAGGGATATTTTCAAAAACTTTTCCCCTTATAGTCAAGATTTAGACTCAAACCTTCTGTATCTTGCTTTTACCTTGCTTTGACGTTGCAAAAACAAACACAAAGAGCTGATTTTTCTCTGTTTACTAATAGAGCCAGTTGTGTGGATTCTAGGGAATGTTTTTCACCATAAAATTCTGAACTTCAATACCTACCTCTTTTAAATAGACTCTCTTCCTCTGGGCTTTCTAAAGAAATGGTGCCAGCAAGAACTGAGTCTGTTGGTTTTAATTCCATTTTATCAGTGCTGGCCTGCAGAAATTCCTGGGACGATGAAGCATGGAAAAGTCTAAGCATCAGGGACCTAAACAGGAGTATCCTTCCCACCTGCCAGTGATCCTGGTCTTCCAAATGTTTTTCTGAAACCATGACACCTGCTAAACTCTTGTTGACACATCCTTTTCCTTGTCATCTTGGGAGATTATGTCTGAGACACCTTTGAATCCTCACTAACTAGCACATATTAGCCACTCAGTTACTGTTTGTTGAATAAACAAGTGAATTAATGGTTTCAATGCCTGAGACCATCATAAAGTATGTTTAGCCCCTCTCCACCTGAAGAACTTAGTTTTCTCTTTCTTCCTTTTCTGCATCTCTTGGCTAGGCAAGGAACAATAACATTTACTTCCCAGGTAGGATTACTGGAAGTCGTGTGACTTTGGCATTGCATGGGCGTATCCAGAGAGCAGGGCAGCTGGGCGTTGAAATTCAGCACATACTCAACTTAGCAAGGCATGTGCCTTGGCAGGGGATTCTGTCTCATCAGAGGCAGGAGTGACCTCTTCCCCTGACTCAGTGGGCCTATCCACTGGCCAATCCAAGTGTCCATGAGATTTTCTTCCCCCGAGGGAGGCATCGCCGTGTGAATCTGTGAACGGGCAGTCCTGGAGTCAGGCTCCCGTCACTGTGTTCCGTGGTTCCCATAGGCAGAAAGGGAAGAGGAAGAGTAATAGATGTTCTGTTCATGAATTCTGTTGCCCCCGAATTAGATTTATTACGGTATGAAAACCAGCTTCTTCCGACTCCGAGGCCCTGATGTACCATATACTCCAGAGAGCCTCGCTGTTATTTTCAGCCGATTTCAAAAGCATATGGATCACCTCCTCTAGTCCTTTTCTCTCTACCACAATATTTGCTTTCAAAGCATCTCCTACTAATGCCAAAAATTCTAGCACCATCTGTGGGTCGATGAGCTGGAAGGAAGTTCAGAGTAAATCGTAATCCCTAATTGCCTTCTCAGGCAAGATTTTTCCATTATGCTCCCATTGAATCTGTTGCAAGAATGGCTGATGATTAGGAAAAATAAATGGTATATGTCTCTTGCCTGTGTTCCCTGTGTGTCTCCTGTTTGACTCCACCAAGGACTGGTGATGGGTGGACGTAGAGCAGGTGCCGCCTGTCCGCCAGGCCCTCACTGAGCTCCACTGAGATGGGACGAGTACGACGGTGGAGGGACGGGGCCCAGCCTTTCTGGGAAGCCCTTTGGGCCCATAGGCCAGTGGTTGATGCAACTTTCCTGTTAACTCTCTTGGTGCTGGGATTTCAAATGTACTTTTTCATTTTCCAAAAAAGGGATGGATGACAGGGTTCAAGGGGGCCACTTTAATGAAAGAAGGAAGCTGGCGTCATCTAAGAGGACACAGTAGAGATGAGAGTGAACAATGAGCTCTGGCCCCAGAAGGAAGCAGAACCCAACCCCATTCCCAGCATGCTCCCAGGTATTCCACTTTCAAGGAACTGGAAAATGTAGTTTTGATTTGTTTAAAGAAAGATGCAGGCAGGAATGAAGGCAAGAAAGGCAGACAGGCAGAAAGAATGACGAGGAAGAAGCATTTTTAATTTCATTTCTAGTTAGTTGTTTACCTTGGTTGCTACCCCTGGTCCTGGGATGCGGACCTGGGTCGTTGGGATCTATGTGGATTGTGCTTGGCTGGAGGTGGCGGGGCTAACTGCTACTCCAGCGGGGCATGCCAAAAAGCTAGGTTTTGATGTTAAATGTTGACTCAAATTCCTATAAGATAACTCGGGACAAATAAAGCCCTTCTACCATGGGATTCAGCCCTCAGTCACAAGCCCTTCAGCTTGTGACTTCTGAATTAGTGCATGTGGGGGTGTGTGCAAGCCAAGGCTTATGCCTTTTAGAGCTATTCCCTCCATAATGGAGGGTCAAGGGCAGTCATGGTGTTGGGAGGTTTGGAGGCTAGGGATTGAAGCAGGGGGTTCACCCATGAGGAGGGATGTCATGGGATAGGGGCCAGTGGTGATTGTCCTCGCACCTGCTCCAGCCGACAGGCCCTGGCCCTCGCCGTGATGCGTGCAGATTGCCGTGCACAGCACCGCAGGAGAAGAATGAACCATCCCTGCCCTGAGCAGGAGGAAGATGAGGCTGTGTCCGCCAGGGGTCTCCAGAGTAATGGGAAAAGCAGGAGATTCAAGTTATATATGACTTATTTAAAAGAACTGGCTCCCGCAGTTGTGGGTGGGTAGACCCATCGCCTGTAGGTCAGGTCAGTAGGTGGGAAATGCAGACAGGATTTCTGTGCTACTGTTCTGAGGCAGAATGTTGTCCCTGGACAACCTTTGCTTTTTGCTCTAAGGCTTTCAGTGGATTGGATGAGGCCTGTCCACACACTCGCTGGGAGAACTGCCTTTAGAATACACCGATTGGAGACATGAGGCACACCCATTGAGTACCTTCTGAGCAGCACCTCGATTACTGCGCGAGTAAATAACTGGGAGTGTACCCAGCCAAGCTGACACAGAATGCTGGCCCTCACACCCGCGGTTGTCACGGTGCTGGGAAGTTGGGACACATGAGGCTAGGGGAGGGCGGATGACATCAAGAACCAGGTCCAGCAAAGCACTTCGCACTGCCCCGCCCACCACCCGCTGCACGACACTGCATTGGAAGACTTTGAATGAATCCTGACCTCAGCCAGAGTTCTTCTCTTGCAGTGAAGGAAATTTAAAGTGTTCAGGCTTCTCACTAGCACAGGCTCTTTCCAGATGCTAATATTCTGTTCACACACTGGAGTCTTTTTCTTCGTCCCTCATCGTGTAAACTCCAGATGCCTCAAAACTGAATGTGCCCCATTCACCCCGCTACTCTGTCTCACCGCAGCCTCCAGCCAGCCCCTCTGCTGCTTGAGCCTTAGTTGCTCCTTTTGTAAAAAGGAGAAGACAGTTCCATTCGCTGCCTGGGGATCTTCCCGGGATAAGAGGCTGTGCAATTGTAAATGTGCAACAAAATAGAAATGCTTCCTCCTAGCTCTTGCTTCTCAAATATCTTCTAACATTAGTATTTTATTAGTGAAAACAGTAGTACCAACTGCTTGTGTTCAATAAAAGAGGTCATTATAAGTGTGAGAATGTACAGTCTGCCACCCCCATGGGACATGCAGGACTATTTTCATTTTGAATAACGAGTTTTCCAAATGCTTCAGACAGGTTCCCTGAAGTACCCCCAACTGCAGTGTTCCGTTTTGTTGTCATCTGGTAGGTCATTTTGCTGTTCTTGCAGTGCTAAAAAGGTTTTACATGTAAAATAATAATAACAGCATTCCTAGATCCCCCAGATAACCTGTCAGGTCATGCCAGTTAGTAATGCTCTGCTTTTGGAGCCTGGGGGAAGCCTGTGGAGGAAACAGGTCTCACCCAGTGGAGTAAACGTAACCTCCTTGGGTGCTGCCTGGGGCCTGGTACTGTGCGTGAGGGTCCACCGCACTTACTACAGCAGCTTGAAACAAGTATCACCCTCCTGTTTTCCATACAGGAGACTGGAGAACAGAGATTAAGCTGAATTTACTCACAGTTACATATGTAACAGAGTCAAGACTCACACCCTGACAGTGTGCTGTTCTATTAGTTTGAGATCCAGGGATGAATGAGGCCAACTGCCTGCATGGCGAGGAGAGCATTTGCTGTGGCAGCCGCTTAGCCAAGTAGAATAGGGTCCTCAGAGCCTGCTTGAAAAAAATGAAATGCTCTGCTCACTCTCGGGGAGCCACAGGAGGAGAGCCACACCGAGGACAGTGGTGCAGGGCGTGCACTGCTCAAGGCTCCTGAACTTGAGCCGGTGGAGGCTGAAATCTAGCCTGTGCTTCCTGCCCAGCGGCACCTGCAGAACTGCAGTGGCCCAGAGAAGTGCCTTTTTCTCACTCACACAAGTCACTTTATAGAACTGGGGTCCTGGCCAGCCATTCAAATTCTTAACTTTCTGCAACTCCCACCCCCTCACACACTTTAACATGACCTTCCCATTCCTTTCTAGACATTTGAATCTTATTGATTGTATGGGAGACCTCCTGCAGGCAAATTCTCCTGACCATCTCCTTCCTGGTCAGTGCGCTCAGATCTAAGTCCCTCTCGCGCCACTTTACTCACCAACACACAACTGATTAAACAGTTACTATGTGCCAAGGATGGTTTTTAGTGTTGGAACAAGAATAAGGGTAAGTCTCAGGGGTGAGTGGTAAGTCTTAGTAATCAAGAAGCTCAAATTCCTGCAAGGAACATGATCATCAAAAAATCCTAATAAGTAGAGTAAAGTTGTATTTTGTGTTTACTATGTGCAGGGAATGTTCTAAGTGCCTTACCTGAGCTCATCAGGACTCCTGTGCGTGTTGATATGACTACGTCTTCTCTTTTTGTATGACACTGAACCATGTGAAATTGGCATTGTCACTGATGTAAGGCAACACAGTTGCAGGATAGTAGCTTTTTCAGCACACTTCAGTCTGAGAGATGTGGGCCCTGTGCACAGTTACAGGTTCAAAGTCACTCACACAGCAAATGCTGGAGCCAAAACACCAACCCAGGCAGTCTGGCTCGGAGTCCATACACCGGACCCCGTGCTGTTTTCCGCTGTCTGCTGACTCAGTGTTGGAGCTCAGAGGAGGGAGGAGTCAGGCAAGGCTTTTCTAAGGTGGTGCTTATGGTCGATTTCCTTCTCCTTGACCTTGTGTACCCACCACTATGTTCTAGGCTGGTCAAGGGGAGAACCTCATAATTGACTCATCTCCTGCACAGTGCCTGGTCCATATTTTGCACTTAGGAAGGACTGTGTAAAATGTTTTGTTTGATTAGTGCTTTTGGGTCAGTGTGTCCACATTTTCTGAGCTAGTAAAACATGAGAAAAGAAGAGTACAAAGTCGAGGACAAGATTTCAGAATTTAGGAGGAGGGGGAACTTCAAGAAGTAGCTTGAATAAAGCGAACTACAAGCTTCTCTAAGTTAATGATAATAATATACCTAAACTAAAAGCTCCTGAATAGGCAAGGATTGGACATTTGGAAAATAAAACAAAAAGTAAGTAGGTTAGATTTGTAGAGGAATGATACTTTTTAGGGACAGAATTTCGTTCTTTTAAAAGTTTTATTATCAATTACAGCCCAGCTTTGCCCCATCAATGTATTCTTAATATTTGATTCCTTTATGATGTGAGATTTATCCTCATGAAACGAACTCTCAGAAGGAACTTGGTGTCTGAAGTGTGTTTATCCGTGTTAGAGCTAAATAGAGTTTTGTTTTGTTTTTAAAGAAGAGAGATGGTAGAGATTAGAGCAGAGAATTAAGATATAAACACATTTCTGTAGACTAAGTAATGGTGGCAGAAACCCTTTTATTCACACATAATGACGTTTTCTCCAAGGAGAACACTCTTGTATACATGTAATGGTGACTCTAAGATAATATATACATATGCTCATTTTAACATCTCCTAAGTCTGTTAATTATGGGGTGGTTTGTGTTGGATGTAGCATTTCATACTTTTGCCTTCTAGCATATTCCTGCTTTTCTTGCCAGTCATGAAAACACAAAGGAATGACTGTAACTTTCTGTAAAATTTATGAGATGGTCTTATTTTTATGATAAAATATTCAACCTTCCACACACCCTCTGGTCAATTTTAAATTTTACTCAAATTAGGTTAAATCACAGCAAATAACTATAAACCATATTGTTATTCTCCTTAAATTCAATCCTAAGCAACTGAGGTTTAATCAAAAAAATATCTGCACCTCTGTATTCGTAGCATCACAATTCACAATAGCTAAGACATGGAAACAGCTTAAATGCCCATCAACAGATGATAGATAAAGAAGCTGTGGTCCAGATCTTCCATGGAATTCTACGCAGCTATTAAAAAAGATGGAATTGTACCTTTTTCAGCATCCTGGATGGACCTGGAGGTAGATTATATGAAGCCAAATCAGCCAGAAAGAGAAAATCAAGTACTGGATGGTTTCACTCAGGTAGACTATGAAGGAACAAAACAAAGGAGCAGACACAGGTCTACAAAATTCGTAGGTTGCAAAACTGTGCCTTTGGTGGGGGTGCAAAGGAAGGCAGGCCCTAACAGGGTGGTGGTAAAGGATGCAGGACTCCCGGTGATGGGTGTGGTGCAAAAATGCATGCACACTGAGGTGTGAATTCAGTATCCTAAAAAGCATATAGCAATGTGAAATAATAAAGCACTTTAAAAAGTGAAAAAATTATTTTTAGAAAAATCAAATAAAACCTCTGATATTAGTTGCATATATATCATAGCTTGAACATTGGATGGAAGGTGATTTAGAAAAGTCTAGCTTACTTATGCAAGCTGTCAATTGCTTGCTTTTGATCACTGTATGGAAGTATGCATGAAAACAGTCACACCATTGAAAAGATGGATAACCTGTCTGAGGAAACAGACATTAGTGCTGGGGCCAAATAATGCTGTTGACCTAAGGAGGAATGAGGTGATCCCCAGTTGGGTTTCTTCTTTTTCTCACTGGGACCTCAACGTGAGAGCTGCTGGTGGCTCCTTTTAGCATCACCTTGAGTTCCCTGAACTGCTTTCTCTGGAAAGAGAGGTCATGTCAAATTTTGTTATCTTCTTTCAGTACAAGTGAGTAGTTGATAGTAACTCTTCCTTCAAATTTCTGATGGAAATTAAAAACTGGCTCCTGGTTGTTCATTATCAACGTATTCATTTTCATCATCGGAAGGAAGTTGATTTTAGAAGCCTACACTTACGGCGTGATTCGCTCCGATACCCTTGGGTGACTCTTTGAGAAGGAAAACACAGTCCTGTATTTAATGTGCAGTCCTAAGCATGTATTGGATAGCCTCCAAAATGCCTTATTGAAAGTATTTATGTTTTTAGTTTTGAAAGTGAACTTATCTGAAAATTATTGAAAATGGTAGCCTACCTGAATAATTACTGGCATAGTGGCCATTTAATGTGGCATCGTTCTAATACATGCTAGAAAAAATTTAATTTTAACCAGTCCAATTATTTCAATCACTGTCTGAGGGCAATAATTTTCTAAGATTGAGATTAAATATAGAATGATTTACCTTTTTTTTAAGTTAGAGACAGGAATAAAAGTGAGTAGGCAGGCAGGAAGGGAGAGAAGGAAAAAGCACTTAATTTATTTTATTCAGTTGTTCATCACTGGTTGTTTCCCAGCCCCGGGTCTTGAACCCCGGCCCTTGGGATGTACATGGACTGCACTAGTTTAACCCACTAAGCTACCAGGTGTTTCCGATTAACCATTTTAAAAGTATGCAAAGAATAGCATTTGAAAATTGAGTGTTATTTCAGTGATATTTTGAGAGCTTTCTTCGTAACAATGTGCGGTTGTGCATTTTAGGGCAAGGAACTTGGTGCCCACACTTTCAACAGGGAGCTATGCAGGGAAAATCTTGCGAGTTCACGTAATGAAGTTCTGTCTGTGTTCCTTTGCAGTGGAAACAAATGTGATTTGAAACCTTATGATGTGTCAGCCGAGGAGGCCGAAGTCCCTGTGATTTCATGAAAAACAAATTTAAGTTGAATGTTTTGAACAACTCTAGGATCTATAGGGCTGTGGAAGTTGTCAAACAAAGCATTATCGGAGGGAAGTCTTCGTATGTAGGAGGGAAAGCAGGCAGCGAGATGTTGACAGTGAGTGCCAGGTTTCACAGTTAGCTTCAGTAAAGCCATTTATCTGCAGCAGTTCCCAGTGGGGTTGATCACACTTCTCATACTACTTGTGAATCTGTGTTTCAGAGCTACTCGAAACATGAGAAAATCATTCACAAAGTACTCATTTTAACTGATAAGCTTTAAGCAATATAACAATGGATTGCTAGCTACTTTTCAAAAACAATTTTAAAGGAGGCTATTTTGATTGAAATATAAGCAGAGACTATTTCAAGTTTTCTTAAGGTCCTTATCACACATGATTATACCATCCTCACTGTGATCGTGTGGAAATTGCAGGTTAAAGACAACCTGCCTTTTTCGTATTCAGTGAATCTATTGCTGAAAAGCCACATGTAAATCACATTTGGGAATCAATGGAATCATTTTAGATATATTAGAGGAGCTCTGTGTGTGAAAGAATCCATTTGGGAAAGACTTTATAGACTGGCGTGTCAACCCCTGGTTTATAGTATTTAAATATGGATTTTTCTCAGAGTTATTTAAACTGTGCCTGGTAGTTAATCATTTTGACATCTTAACTTGACATAGCCTTGTGGTCACTGCACATTTTGGAGATGATGGGATGTAGAATTGAAGCTGAAGGCACAGGTAAGTAAGAGAGGGAATGAACTTCTGCATAAGTACTTTATTTTTATTTGAATTTTTTAAGGTTACATATAAATCATTTAAAAACTATGCAGTTCTTCATCATGAGGACAGTGGTTCTCTTGCTGCCTCTCCTCTCAGTTCAGCCTTCACTCCCCAGAGTCAGCTGCTTTCAGCTCGTAGAGCTACTTCTCCTGTGTTTGATCTCCACCTGCAAAAAAAAAAAAAAATGCTTATGCTGTCATTTCTTGATTTGGTTTTCAGTTTGAGATATTATCTATTGACATCCTTCTTTGAAAAGTAAAGTAGCTCTTCCCTTCACCTCAGCTAAATCAGAGGCCTCCCTTAGTAAAGGTATAGCATAAGGCTTTAACAATCAATATTTCGTTTTATAATCCTTCATTATGTAAGTGTGATAGGATTGACTTCTGCTTCATCCAAGGTGCCATCAAACAAGACACAGAAAATGTCAAAGTGTAGCACAGACTGAAATGAATGATTGTGTGCACAAGCTGGTTTTATATAAGGGTAATGAAGGGGAATTTGCTGTGTTGGAAATATTGTTCAAGAGAAAATAAAGGTCAAATCATATAGAAAAGTAGACCCAGAGTTTGGTGGGACAAAGACTATGTGGTTGTATCTAGTGAGCATAACTTGGGCCCTAGGAGGGAGGGCTGTTCTGGAGCCATTGCTGTTCCTGCCAGACGAGCGTGCGTGCGTGTGTGCGGGCCGGGAAGGAGTGAGATAGGTTGGCCCTAAGAGGAGCGTGGCATGACAGAGGAAGTGGTCTGGGGCATCTCATGGTTTGTTTATTTTTACTTTCAGCCATTCCTCTCTTTTCATGCTTTACCAGGGCATCATCATCATTCATTCATCAGGGTAAAGTATCTATTACCCCCAATACTGGGTCCTTTGGGGGCCTGCAGGACATTCTCTTAGAGAACAGTTTTCCCCACTATTGACACACTCCTGTCTGCTAATTTCATCTGCTCCCCAGTTTTCAAAATGTAGCTATTTTTAAAAATTTATTATTTTTATACATTGAAATAAACTCACAAGCAAACGTTCCCCGTTCCTCATATATATGTCAGCACGCCCTGGCCTCCATCACTTCACCAAGTGTCCTTCATTGTCCAGTGGGCTCCGCCACCATTTCTCCCCCACTCCCTCCCGTTTCATTCCCTACTGGTGACCTCGGTTTTGTTCAAAATTCAACTATTATAGTTTGTTCTCTTCCTCTTTGTCCTTTTTTTTTTGCCTTCACATTCTCTGTAGCTGTGATTTATGACGTTTAAGTCAGAGCGATTGTTAGCCAGTGTGTTCCATCTAGTATACTAGTATTTAGCTAGAATCTCCAATGTATTCAAACATAAAGGTATACGTAGGTGGTATCTATCTCTAAGAGGGAAAATAATAATTATTTTGAGGAAATAGAGTTATGTTAGTATTTGCACTTTTATTTATTTTTTGTTCCTTCTGTCAGAAGTTCCCTTGTTCCTGCAGGTGGATGAAAGGTTAATGATCATACCCAGAGTGGGTAACATGTTTACTCAAGACAATGCTCTCCTGAAAAGCAGTCCTTACATATTCTACTTACACAAATTCAGCATCACCAATTTAGAAAATTGCTGATAAAAAGGTATTCCTTTACCCAACAGGTGCCATGTAACCCTTCCGTCAAAGAGTTTTTAAAAATAAGAAAAAATGCAAAGAAAAACAAAAAGCTAAAAGAATTAATACTTGAATTTTATGCTTTCAAGGATCCAAGTGCTGGAAATTTAAAGACAAATTAAGATATTTCCCAAGGATTACTTTGTCCATACTTCATTTTTGACTTAAAATCTGTTTGTTTGTTTTTTTGAAGACATGAGGGTCAACGATTCTCTTCCCCATTTCATTGTTTGTACCTTCCAAGACTTTTTTTTTTTTTTAAAGAAAAGGTACATACAGGAATGAAAGCGAGCAGGTGGGAAGAGAGAGGAGGAAGAAGCACTTTATTTTTGTTTAGTGGTTTCATTGGTTGTCCCCCTTGGTTGTCCCCCTTGGTTGTCCCCCTTGGTTGTCCCCCTTGGTTGTCCCCCTTGGTTGTCCCCCTTGGTTGAGCCCAGGACTCTGGGATGTGTGTGGGATCGCTCCCAGGGTGTGCTAGACCTGTAGGCCACCAGGGTGCACCTCTTAAAAATCCGATTTTAAGAAACAAAGCAAAGGAACAGATTAAACAAAAAACAGTCCTTGGACATTAGCAATAGAACTGAGGTTACCAGTAAGATATGGGACAGAGGCTGGGAGCGAGTGGTGGTGGGTCCACTGGACAGTGGAGATGAACTTTGGTGATATGGTGGAAGGCAGGGTGTATTTCCATGTGTCTGAGCAATGGGGAAGCTACACATGAATTTATATTATTTTGTAAATCACAGTTATCTCAGCAAATATTAAAATATAAAATAATCTGATTTTAGATCCTAACTCTGAGTTAGGTCAAAGTCTGCTATATCACTCTACTTTGATTAAAAAGCCATTATTGAATGTATTCTTGGTTTATGGTAACATGGGAAAATTTGAGTCTTGTAATTCATATAACTTTAGAATCTTAATTCTTGTTATGCCATAATGAACATGCTATTTAACTTTTCTTAATCGTTTTTCCCCTTTTTTCCTCCAGAGTGATTAGAGTTATAGCTAGTGTTAATAGATTTACCATAAGAATTAGCACTGGGTAATATTTTATGTACTATGAAGTACTATGTATATAGTAGGTCCTTAAAATATTAATGTATTGGTTCCATGACTGAAAATTCACTTATTTTTCATGGATAAGTTATATATTTATTTTCAGGATTTTGATGTAGACTCTAGAATGTTAGCATGTATTTATTGAACCCTTAATATACATGTTTTTCTAAATTTTTATGTGTATTCACTCATTTAATTCTCAGGGACACTGAGTAAGGTAAATTACCATTCTTATCTTAGAGATAAGTAAAGGGAGGCCTAGAGAGGTTAAATAACTTAACCTAAATAACTTAAGAAATAGAGCTGAGATTTAAACCCAGAATAAGCTTAGGATTTTTCAGCTGATTTAGGAGTAAAGATGAATTCTACATCTCCCTTAAATTTTGATCTTCTGGGATATTCCTATTAATTTTTCATGTTTAGTGGGGAAATCATAGGAAAGTTCTTCTGGAAAGAATATGAAATACCATGTATATGTTTCATTTATTTGGTTACAAATGAAGGGAAAATAACTCAAAACTGGTTTACATAAACAAGAGAGATTTATTGGAATTCACAGAATGGTGGACTCATCAAACAGTAGACTGGGCCCAATTTGGCTGGGCTGAGGGACATCTGGCACCAGGGGCCTGAATCCCACTCTTGCTTTCTTCATGTTTTATTTATGCCTCTTTGTGCATGTTGGCTCCTGCCTTTGCATTATAGACAAGTTTTCTATTCAGTTCAAAATCCATAACCACTGATGATCATAGTTTAACATTTTATGTAATTTTTGATGTGAGGGGGCTGACTTTCCTTCTTAGAGTCAGTGGGAAAAATTCCAGACTTGGGTCAGAACCTCATCCTTGGACCAGTGAACTGTAGCTTGAGAATAAAGTCATGAAGAATCTGACTTTTCCCCAGGCAGCCTTGGGATTATGGAAGCTGAGGGCAGACAAATAAGTGAGGAATACTTTGAGCTGCAAGTAACAGAATAATAAGGGCTAATCATGGCATTTATTTATTGACTATTAGCCACCAAAAATCTGGAATTAGAACTGAATGATTACTTCAGTGGGATCATTAATTGTAGCCTTTTATTTTTTTCTTTTTTTAATATATATATTTTTAATTGTAGTAATTATTCTACACATTAAAATAATTTCCTATGTATAGGTTTCCCATTTCTTAGATATATGTCAACACATGCCCGCCACCCAATCACCAACTGTTCTTCCCCATTGTCCAGTGGGCTCTTCCACCATTTGTCCCCGCCCGCCCCATTCCCTTTTGGTGACCGCAGTTCTGTTGCAAGTGTTCCAGGGTTGGTTTTGTTTCATCTGTTCCTTTGTTTTGTCTGTTCACATTCCACCTATGAGTGAGATCATCAGGTGTCTTTCATCTTTTGACTTGTTTCACTTAGCAGCATCCCCTCTAGATCCACCCATGTTGATTCAAATGACAGGATTTCATCTCTTCTAAGGGCCTTGTGGTATTCCATTGTGTAGATGTACCACATCTTCTTGATCCATTCATCCGATGTTGGGCACTTAGTTAATGGCTAGTTCTTAGCCATTGTGAATAGGGCTGTAATAAACATGGGGATGCATACATCTTCTGTGGATGGGTGCTTTTGTATTTTTTGGGTAGATGCCCAGAAGTGGAATGACAGGATCATATGTAATGTCCATTTTCAGTTTTTTGAGGAATCTCCAAAACGTTTTCCATAGGGGTTTGCACCAATTCACATTCCCACCAACAATGCAAAAGTGTTTTCTTTTCTCCACGTCCTCGCCAGCATTTGTTGTTTCCAGACTTTTGGATAATAGCCAGTCCTTCAGGTGTAAGGTGATATCTCATTGTTGTTTTAATTTGCATTTCCCTGATAGCCAGCAAGTAGGAACATAATTCCATGTGCTTGTTGTGTAGCCTTCTATTTTTTTCACTTTCTTCTCTATATTGTCTTTTCTTATTCCTGCTTGTTATCTCTTCTTCATAAGATGTCCACTAGAGGTCCAAATATCAAGTACACAATCAAGGCAAGAAAAGAAAAGGAAATTTTACTTGGTTAGCTAAATGTTTTCTTTCTTCAGTCTCTTTTCATTGACTCTTTTTAGAAGCCTACACCAGACTTTGCTGTCTGACACTCCATCCAGCATGGAGCCATGAGATGTCTCTACCTGTGAGGGAGTCTGGGAAAACAAGCCACTTGTTCAGTAGTGTTTGTTGTGAGAGACAACCAGCAATTGAGTAGGGGTGAAGAATGGCCATTACTTTAGTCAGTCACCAGTGTCTGCTTCACAGCTCACTATGAGGATCATGCACCATAAGCAAGTGAATTTGCCGCTGGGAGGCAAGGGTGGCTCCACACAGGAGATTGACACATGGAATCCACAGCGTGAAGGAAGAAAGGACAAAAGCATCAGACCATCATCTCAACTTGATGAAGAATAATACCATTTAACAAAATTCATCATCTTTTCCTTATTAACAACTCTCAACAAACTGGACACACAGAGAATGTACTTCTGCAGGGAAAAAAAGGCCACAGATGACCAGCCCACAGCTAGTGAAAACCCAGGAGATTTTCTTCAAAGATCAGTAATAAAAGAAAGATGCCTGCTTCTCATCACTTCTATTCAGTACAGTATGGGAAGTCCTAGCCAGAGCAATTAGATAAGAAAAAGAAAATTCCTTTAAATTGGAAAGGAGGAGGTAAAAATTGTTTGTGGATAAAATGATCTTTTCTATAGAAAACTCAGAAGATTCTGTAAAATATCTGTTAAGACTAATAAATGAATTCAGTAAAGTTGTGTAAGACACAAAATCAGTTGTATTTCTCTTCATTAACAAGAAGCTGTCTGAAAAATTATGAAAAATTCATTTACAATAGCATCAAAAAGAATAAATTACTTAAGAATAAATTCAGCTAAGAAGGTGAAAGATCTATACACTGAAAACTATAAAACATTGATGAAAAATTGAAGAAGGCACAAACAAATGGAAAGGTATCCCATGCTCAGAATTTGCAATAATATTGTTCAAATGTCCACACTACCACAATATTAATATTTAACTCAACTCAAAATTCTAATGGCATTTTTACAAAAATAGTGAAAAGTCTTAAAATTCATAATTGAATTTTAGACCCCAAATAACTAAAGTCATCTCAGTCAGTAAGAACAAAGTGGGAGCTTCTTGATAATAAATTATATTACAAAATCACAGTAATAAAAACACTGTTGTATTGACATAAAAACAGACACACAGATCAATGGAATTGAATCTATAGATCTGAAATAAACCTATACATGTAAGGTCCACTGATTTTTGACAAAGGTACCAAGAATACACAATGAGGAAAGGATAATCTTCAACAAATAGAGTTGGGAAATTGGATTTCCACCTCAAAAGAATGAAATTGAACCCTGATCTTATACACAAAAATTAACTCAAAATGGATTGCAGACTTAAATGTAAAATCTGA
>RJWH01002929.1:53013-102877 GCA_004363575.1 Solenodon paradoxus
AAAAAAAAAAAAAAAAAAAAAAAAAAAAAAAAAAAAAAAAAAAAAAAAAAAAAAAAAAAAAAAAAAAAAAAAAAAAAAAAAAAAAAAAAAAAAAAAAAGGCAGGTGGGACCGCATCAGACTAAAAAGTTTCTGCCAGCAGAGGAAGCCATTAGAATTTTTCCACCGCATGAGAAAAAAGTACTTGCAAACTATATATTCAGTAACGTGTTAATAGTGTTAATATCTAAAATATATAGTGAACTCTTACAGCAAAAATAACGACAACAAATAACACAGTTTAAAAATAGATAAAGGCTTCCATAGATTTTGTAAAGATATACACAAGACCAGCAGATATCTTCTGAAAAGATCTTCGCATCACTAATCATGGGGGAAATGCAAATAAACCACAAGGAGATACCATCTTGTCCGAAATTCACAAGCTAGAGTGCTGGCAAGGGTGTGCGGTAAAGGAAAAGCCGGTGCACTATTGGTTGTGGAAAACAGCCTGATAGTTCTTCAGAGATTAAAAGCAGAACTACCCTCTGATTCAGCAATCCCACATATAGTGTATAAAGGAAATATAAACTTGGATAAAGGGAGTGAAATAACTCAAAGAAATCTCTATATTCCTGTATTCGTTGCAGTACTATTCACAAATAGCCAAGATATAGAAACAAACTAAATATCTGTAGATGATTAAAGAAAATATGGGGTGTGTGCGTGTGTGTGTCTGTGTGTGTGTCTGTCTGTATAGATAGACACTACAGAATAGTATTCAGTCTTGTAGAAGAAGGAAATCCTGCCATGTGTGACAAAATGGGTGAACCAGAAGGGCATTACATAAATCATCCAGACACAGAAAAATCCTACATGGTATCACATACATGTAGAATATGAATATGAATGCAAATACATGTATTTCAAACTTGTAGTAACGGAATGAATGGACTGGTGGCTGTCAGAGGCTGGGGCACTGGGGGAAAGTAGAACAGTGGCTTCCGGTGTTTGAGGGGAGAGGGAAAAAGGCTTCCAGTGTTATATGGAGTAATTGTTCAGTGGACAGTTTCCATTTTTGCAGGATGAAAAGATATCTGGAGATAAATGGTGTTGGTATTCATGTAATAATATGAATATGCTCAATACCACTGAACTGCAAAGTGATCAAGAAGTTCTGGGGGAAAAACAATGAGTGAGGAGGTGGGCAGACTCGTCCCCTGTCATGAAAATGAGAAGAAGAATGTTAGGCAGACAGTTCCAGAGACAGGTATGCAACACAGTACCTGAGAAATCGTGAACTTAAGCCTCCACTGTTTCAGGACAGAGTCTAGCCAGCGATTGCTCTCTGTTTTTGCCTCCCAAAGAGCGTCTGGGCCTTTCTGCTTCTAGGCTCTGTTCCTATGATCCTGTTGCCATTTCATTTGTTTATTTAGTGTCAAAAATTGTCAGGACTTTTAACCTTTATTTTAACACCTGCCTCAGTTTGCCAGGTTCATGGTGACATCTCATCCCTTTGAATCCATATCACCTCTGGTCACATAATTCGTAAGTTACATAATATACCACCTGACAACAACTTACATTTGCTGTTTTGTCCTGACTCAATTAATATGTGCTGATTATTTTGTCTCTACAAGAGTACTTACTTAAAATCCTAATTTACTGTGATGCTTAATTTTAATCTCTCTTGTCTCTGAAGTACTTTCAAAGAAAAAAACACTGGGGTAGGAAATTTCTTTAGTGCATGGCCTTTGTTTTAGGGCATCTACTTAAATGACATCTTTTTCCTCAAATGTTTTGATGGTTGATCATTGTACAAGTTATAATAAAGATCCATTTCAGTATGCCTTGGTGGCCTGGTGGTTTAGTCCTCTGCAGGACAGTCCATGAACCTCTTAGGTTCCCGCCTCAAGACCCAGGGCCCGGGAGATCAAGATGAACAACTAAATAAAATCCTTCCTCCTCCTCTCTCTTCCTGCCTGCCTGCCTGCTCACCTTCATTCCTGCCTGCCCCTCTTCTTTCGCAACACCAAAAAAGGCCGTTTCTTTTCCCACTGAGTTGCTGTTAAGTTTGCATTAGAGACAAAACAGTTTCTCTACTTGTTCACTGAGCTATTTTGGTCCTGTCTGTTTTTGAATCATTTTCTGTAACACCATGGGTTGTTGAATTTTACTTTCTCTGGAGTCAAGTGACTGTCTTACATGGACACGAAAGGAAAGAAAAGAATTTAATGTAAGTGCTGCCGTTTTGCAAAAGAAATCAAGTTCTTTAGAGAGAAGGGAGAACACCGTGGGAAGTGCAGCTCCGTGTGAAAAGGTGAGATGCTAAAAACAGTGGCGCCATCCATGGCCCTGTGCTTGTCGAGGGCTGGATGAATGAAAATGCTGTTTCTGCTTGAGGAGGATAGAATTTGAAATGGTTGTAGTCCAGCTTCATAATATTCTTAAGAGTGTGGCTGCGTCTTTGGTGTCTTTTTTTCCTTTTCATCTTTGATGTCCAGCTGGTGTTTTGAGACAAGAGTGTGACTACGGAATTGGATTTGAAGAGCACCACTAAATCATTCTCACTTGCTCCTTGACCTTCATCCTAAACAGAATAGATTTCATGGGCGAAATCAAGTGGGGGAAGATATAATTTAATTCTGCCATGGGTCAAGCAGAGAGGTTAAGTCCTTTCAGTTCCTCATTCAATGATACAGTTTCTGAGGGTTTTTTTGAAAAAGCAATTTTTTAATACTGGAATCATTTGGTCCCTGGTCCTTGGGTTTTTTTGTTTGTTTGTTTTGTTTTGTTTTGTTTTGTTTTTAATTACTTTAATACACAGGCACATTTAAAATATGTTTTTCTTGCTAGTGTTGCTTCTTGTATCTGTTAGGAAATGGTCCATTTTTCATTTCTGTGAATTAAATTTTAGCAATTCATTCTCTTCTTGCATGACAACTACTTTGTACTTTGAAAACATAAGATGTGATTCCACTACCTGTTTAAAAGTTGGTGGACATTGGATTTGTTTGTTTCCTTCCTCCTCTGTACTCAAAACATGGTGACCAACAAGGACGCTTGTGAGGTTTTTTTCTGTAGCACTTGGACTGTACCTAACCTCACATCGGATACGTCCAGTGAGGACACCTCAGCTTCTCTTTGCCGACTCTCCCTTCAGGGGGACTCTCCTCTCATTCTCACTCAGACTCACCAGAGTGCTGGTGTTTTCAGCTGGAGGAGACATTTGGTCTCCGGTGGTCTCAGTAACTGTCATCCGGAGATCCCAACCTTTTAAGCATTCTTGCTTTGGATGGTTTCTTGGCAATGTCTGCCTGTATATCCTCACTTCTTTATTCATCTAGATTATTTTAACCTTTTCTCTAAGTATCAGAGCCAACTCTTTACCTTCTTTTACTTCCCCTGTCCTGACCTGTTCAAAGTAAGTACTCCAAACTGCACACAACATGCTACGGATGCTGGCTTGTGGTGAGCTCCTTTTTTGAAGCAGAATCTTCCATGTGAATGTCAACATGGCACCGATCTAGCTCTGCTCCTTGTAACTCCTGACTCTGGCCTCTACCTTTGTACTGGCTCAGCAAGTTCAGATTTAACCTGTTCACTGGCCCTTTTCCAGCCACCTCTGCTCAAAATGGTTTAGAGTTGACATTCCCCCAGCTTTTCCTGTATTGGTTTGGAATGTTCCAGTTGGTGAATAATCTGGTTTGGGGGAAGCTAGTAACCATGGGTGTTATACTACCTTCTGAAATAGCTGCAGGCTATCTGTTGGGCCACTTAACTTTGGACACAGTGAATATAATGGTTTGGGCACATTGGGGAGTGTTTAATGAAATACTTCTATTAATTTTCTGGAAGGCTTAGCATCACAAAAAATCAGCAAGGCCTGAGCCGATTCCAGTATACAGCTTTCTCATAACAACATAATGATCACATGGCTGTCTCGAGCCTCCCTGTGACATACAACTGCACATACAGATTTCAAAGGGACCCCGATAAACTCAGGTTCAGAAGAGGCCAGCCATCTCAATGCACCTCATAATAACTCAGTTTCTAAGGGCAAGGACTTGATTCTCTGCTTTCTCCCCTGTAGACACCTGACATAACACTTTACACCTGGTAGGCAGTCTTTTAAAATGTGTCAAATACATGATGAGTTCAGGGAGAGAGTGAGCCATACCTGCCCCCCATGTGAACCTTGCAGCTCACACAAGTAGCCTGGTTCATGATATGGCTGGGACCAGAACCCAGAGCCTCTGCTCCTATTCTGAGAGTCATTCCAATATGGCACCATAACGCACTGGCCCTGTCCCCACCTGCACACCCTCAGTTCTCCCCAAAGTTTCTCCAGAAAATACTCTCTGCTTTGAAGCACTTTCAATATCAACTTCAAATTAATTTCCATCCCAAGGAACTAGGTTCTCTAGTATCTGGCACCCAACGTAAAGAAGCAGGTGATTCCGAAAGTTGTAAGGCATTGCTTCCTCTTGTCTTTTCAGTCTTTTGACTTGCGTCACCTGAGCACACATTTCTCTTCTCTCTCTCGCTCTCTTTTTTTTCAAAAGACGGGTGCAGGCAGGAATGAAGGCAGGCAGGCAGAGAGAACAGGAGGAAGCATTTTATTTTATTTTTATTTTTTATCTAGTTATTCAACCCCAGACCCGGGACTCGAGCCCAGGGGTATGTGGCCTGTGCTCCTTTGGAGGCGACTGACCTAACACCTGCTCCCCCAGGGCGCACCTACACACGCATCTCTGAAGAGGTAGTTGGCATCATTATTAGGAATGTTGCAGAAGGAAATTTTATTATTTCTCTGGGGGCTCCTTGTACTCTGTCTCTTGCCTATTAGCAAGTAAAAGACACAGGTGGTCTTGTCACTCTTGTTTTCCTTTTTTGCTCTAGTTGCTCTTGGCCTGTGGTCATCGGGGATTTTTTTTTTTTATCTGACCCATCCCCTGCTGAACATCTACTAGGTACTGACATTAGAAGTGAATAAACGGGCAGGAATCTCTGCCCTTGCAGACGCTGTATTCTAGACAGGACAGGCAGTTGCATGCATAACTAGGAAACGACAGTATGTCAGATAGTAAGTGCCAGGGAGGAGAGTACAGTGGGGAAGGGGAATTATGGGAGAGGAGGGCTAGTATCTTTAAACAGTGAGGTCGGGGAGGGCTGCCTGAGAAGTGACACGAGCAAAGGCTTGAAGTCAGTGACGAAGCAGGCTATGTGGAAGGAAGTTTGATATTAGAAGAAGATATTAGAATGCATTCTTGACACGCCCAGCTGTAATGTCCCTTAACATTGTTGGCCAAAGGTGGATGCATGGGATTCTATTATATAACAGATGCAGGTGCACTGCAGTACCACCGGCTGAGACAGATGCCATGAGAAGGGAGGACGTTCAGAGTCGACAGGGCCGGGGCATTGTGGTGGGAGCGCCCCGAGAAGGGCGTGCGTGCTGGGTCTCTGCAGGGCAGACTGCTTGGCTCCGGGGCCTCTAAGGTATCCTGACTTTAGGACTTGGACACTAGCCACGTGCAAATACCCAGTGTTTCAAATGCAATAGGAGCAGGCTGCAAGAAGTGTTGCTTGGTTTTTTTTTTCCTTTTTCTGGAACCCAGACTGGTTCTTCAGCTTGTGTGCTTCTCCCTCACTCTTAAGCCTTATCTTCCACTTAAGGCAGTGGGGGTGCCCCATGGATGTTCCAGGACACGATCCACATAACCCGTGGAGCAAGCGCAATGACGGCCTGTGAGTGCCCGTGCGCGTGTGTGCGCGTGCGTGTGGGCGCGTGCGGGTAAATATGGGGAAACCTGTAAACCATGAAACCACAAGCCAGAACTTGAAGTCATGCTTATTCATTAAGAAGGATGATTAGGACAAGAAAATTGGGAGAACAGCTCTGCTGTTACTTCGTCTCTGCTGTCTTTCTCTTAGGAAGACACTCTCTACACTTGTAAAAGTGTTGCCTGCGGGCGTGTAGCATGTTAAATAAGATAATATGGTGTCACTTTCATTCATCCTCCAGCTGAGGTGTCTGGGCCTGAGAAGCCAGAGCTGTGGGTCAGAGTCATCAGCTGATGGATGGTGACAGGTGCCAGGGAAAGGATGGAAGTCTCCCCCGGGAGAGATGGAGAGGGTTGATGCAGGGCAAACACCTGCATGCAAGGGTGCAGGAAAGGGAGCCCCAAAGAGACTAAAAGTGTGTGTGGAATGGAGCTGCAGCGAATACCTCTTAGAGTGAACTCTGTGAAAGGCTGAGGAGGGAGCAAGAATGCTACCAAATGAGTCCATTAAACGTTGCAGAATCCCCAGGGAGAAGGCCAAGCACCTCTGTCGTAAGCACAGAAAGATGCAGGGAATGAAACCACAAGAGAAAAAGGCCACGGCAGCATGGGAGGGAAGGGTGAGAGGGGGCTTCAGGCCCAGCATAACATTTCCAAGTTCTGTGACCGCTGTGTTGGTTCTTGGTGCGGAGGCTCAGTGAAGCAGGGATGGCGCTGCGGTTAGTGACGCTCCTCTGACGCCGCCCACTTCTGGGGGAAATCTGTTTCCCACCCGAGACTGCTGTGCTGTTGGAAATCAGCCTCCAGGATACTCATATGGGAATTCTGAGGAGAAAGGAAAAGCTTCTGGGGAGATGTGAGATCCTCTGAGCTGCATGTAATCAGCACGAACTTAGTGTGTGTACTGACTGTACATTAAGAGCACTTTAAGCAGTAAAGACCTCCAAGGCACTGGTCCATTATGAGAACAAACAGCAATTTAAAACATTCTTCTCCCAGAGAAAAGAATCAGGATGAACAAAGATGCTAGAGTTGGGTCTTTTTTCCCCTGTTCATTTGTGAGAAAAATGTGCTTTTGATTGATGTCTTCCGACGACTATGTTCAGCATAGCTTATTTTTGGTGGTTAATGAATGTTCAGAATAGTGATTTAAAACATGTGGGGTGGTGCCTCCAGGCTCTATTTCCAATACCTCTTTTATTCCTTCCAATATCTGGAACATGAAAACCGAGAATGAAAATAATTGCACTCACTCTCCTTTGCTTCCTTTCTTCACGAGTCTGGGTGTGCAAACAGCGCACCAGCGAGACCTTCTATTGTCATGAGTTCTTGCCTTTCCTTCTTAGTAACAGGGCTGAAGCGTTTCCTGTGAAAAGGGAGAGGAATATGTTGTCCTCTAGACAGAACCCCTGACTTACGTCACACGTGTCTTTTTTGTATCTTTGGTGTTCTCCCAGAAACGTGGGGTGCCTTTAGAGAGAACACACCACTTCTAATTCAGGTCAGTGTGCTGATATGAAAATATTTCTCCTCATTTGCATGTGTTTTTCTCCATCCTTTTTGTATTTGATTTTACAGCCATAGCTTTTGCATTGATGACATTTTGGTAGCACGACACCACACAAATGAGAAGCCACTGAGGGCTATCAGACCATGACAACTTAAATAGCATCTTGATAATGTGTCCGTCTTATATCTACTGAGATTTGTAGATGCATAATTTCATGTAACTTAGGAAAATAAAAACAAGAAGCAACAGCATTCTACAACAGACCACTAATTTCAGGCTTCATTTACACCCAAGTAATGCTCTGCTGTTCAATAGACATTAAAGAACTGTCTATTATGCTCTGTTGTAGTTGAAAAGTACTGGTCATGAAATAACCTAGCCAGTTGATATATTTGTGCTAAATTAGATAAAGAAATTTAATAAAAAGAAATGTATGTACAAAATAGCGGCGTATATCATTGCTGGCACTCAAAGGCATACTCTGGTTCAGGTTCCCTACACT
This sequence comes from Solenodon paradoxus, assembly GCA_004363575.1. Taxonomy (NCBI): domain Eukaryota; kingdom Metazoa; phylum Chordata; class Mammalia; order Eulipotyphla; family Solenodontidae; genus Solenodon; species Solenodon paradoxus. The sequence continues at coordinate 60,789 of RJWH01002929.1, forward strand.
TTTTTGTGGACATAGTTACTAAACAACTTGACCTTGAAAGCATGTTGAGTCTTCTTCCTTTACTGTGCTTTCTACTTTACCATCAGGGAACCCGAAGAATAGTATTGATACTAACCAGCTGCCATTTGGGTGCTTGTCCTATGCTGCGCCCAGAAGTATGCTGGGGATTTTCTCACAGTATCTCTAACCTCCTCAGTTATATCATTCCCTGGCAGATTAGACTGAGGGAGAGAATTTAAGCAATTGACTGGAACATATATACCTCATGCTAATGGAGATGGGACTCAATGCAAGTGTATCAGTTGTCAAATGTTAGACCCTTCTCAGCAATCAAAGGAGAATCTCTACTTTTGGGGCCCACATACTAGCTTTCCTTTGAAGAGCCTCTTGGAGATTCTAACAGAACTATGTTTGGGAAATGCTATACTTCCACCATTTTGTCTTCATTAGTGTAAGTAAAGAAACCAGCTGTGATACTAGATTTATGAGTGGGGATAAGAGATGCAGACTAAGAAACAAAGGGTCCTTCATCCCCCCAGATCTTCAGGTTTCTATCAGAAGTTACTGCACTCCTTGAAAAGAAAAGGGATATATTAAGTGTGTGTAAGGGACTATTGCCAGGTGTATCCCAAGAGTAGAAAGCTATTTCAAATGATGGATATGCAAATGGAATCACTTATATGGAAAAAGTGTGCAGAAAATATTGTAGAAAGCTGTGGACCTACTAATAACAGGACCAAGAAAAACTAATTGAAGTGTTTTGAATATAGAATATCATGTCAAATTAGTTCATGTGTGTGTGTGTGTGTGTGTGTGTGTGTGTGTGTGTGTGTGTGTGAGAAATCTATTTGAGTTCTCTATTAGCCTAAAAAATGTGATTAGAAACAGACAACTGATGATTTCCTCTCCCAGCATTTTGAGCGTAGATGGTAGAAGGTCAGCTGGGGGCTGGGGGTTGTGGGTGGTTGGTAGGTAGAGATAAAAAAGGACTTAGCTATTTTCTCATCTCACATCATTGATTTAGATGTTTTGGTCAAATCGTATTGTCCAAGAATCTGTCCTGTCTTGAATCTGTCACAGATTGTTCATTAAATGTGATTCCCCATCTGGAAATTAGTTTCTCTCCTTTGCTCAAGATGGTTTTCATAGCAGTGGAAAAATCCTTCCCCACTTTTCTCTGTTACTCAGCAGGTAAATTCCCAAGGTAATCTATCTGGCTCATATCCTTGTTTAATACTCACTTTGGTTTCCCTCCATACTCTGCCTGCAAATCAACCCCCTCCTCCCCAATTTATGGCTTTGACACCCAGGATTTCTATAGCTCCTTGGTAAATTAGCTGTCCAGTTGCAGTTGAAGGCTGTCTCCATCTCAGCTGGTCAGTGATGGCACCTGCGTAGTTTGTCTGGAGGTGCTGAATGGGTGATAATGTTCATTTATTTGGAGTTTCAAGGTAGGATAGTTCTTCAAATCACTCAGTAAAGCTAATAGAATCTAAATGTATTATTTTCCCTGTTTTCATTAACTGTTGGTTGCAAGAAGGTTCTAAATATTCTAGTTGTTTCAGTACATGTTCTTTTTGATCTCCAATGGGAAGGGATTACTTCTAATTATTAATTAGGCCTTATAAAATGTTTCTTAAAGTATGGACATACAAGGATTCTATGGGATAAGTAGGATTTATTCTCTGTCCTAGATGAGTATAGAGTTGAGAAAACTGAACTTCAGCAGGACTGAAGTTAGAGATGTAGTTAATCAGAGAGGTGTTAGCCTGAGGAAGTACCAGCGAATTTGGGTTTCCTGCGTTTTCTGAACCAGGCCTTTCTTTGATTCTGTCAGTTGCAGGTGAATAGAAATCTCAGGATCATGAAGAGTTTCACTTGGTTCCTTGTTCACTATCAAGGGCAGTCCTCAGAGTATTTGGGTAATCATCCAACTTCTTTCAGTTTTCTTCTCAAGGTGGGTTTGACGGTCAATAATTCTAAGGACACAGCGACCTTAAATGGTGTGCTCCCTTAGTGACAGAAAAGGACAGAAAGGGATCTCATAGCCAGGGGTCTAGGCAACTGGCCAACTTTCAGCAAGGAAGATCGGGTGTCTTAGAATTTTACAGTTTTCTTGGTGTCTGAGATATGGCTCTTGAAAATAATTTTAACCAGTTGTGATTTTAACCATGATGTCCTCATATGATCTTTGGGATATGAAGGAGAAAGTCCTTCTCTAGTCTACCTCAGAAGAAATACATCAAATACAAGTAGAATTTCTGTGCATAGGGATTTTCAGCAGGGCATTTGGAAATATTGCATCATCTTTCTCAAAGCAAGCAGATATCTTATTTTAAAAAGGGGTCTAATGGCCTCCTTGCTCAGCATGTTGGTTATAACATTGCCCTTCTGTGCTCCCTTAGGAAGGAGGGAGCAAGGTGGCGATAACTGACACTAGAACCCTCGTGGTGGGTGTGTTGTGAAGTACACAGACTGAGGTACAAATTCAATTTGCTGAAATCTATACAGCGATGGAAACAAAAGAAGGCACATTTTTTTTAAAAAGCAATAATGGCACGTCCTGGTGGAGTAGGGGTTGGACACGGTCCACATTTATCCCCAGGTCCCAGGCTGGTGTCCTGAGGTTGGTGGAAATAGGCAAGATGAGCAAGTAAATAAAGTGAATAAAAATACTTCCTCCTCTCTCTTCCTACCTCCCTGCCTCTGCTTGCCTTCCTTCCTGCTTGCACTTTTCCTTAATTTTTTTAAAGCAATATAGGAATGATACTTATGGAATTTCCAGCTCAGGGCTCCAGAGGGCAGTGCCCTTTTAGACGATCTGAGCCTTGCAAGAGAGGAGGGGCAAGCCTGTGTGATGAGAGGAAGAGCCATAGATAGGGGCAGGTAGAAGCAGAAGCTGCAACCAGTGTCTGAGACACCCTGGGGTTGTTCCCAAGTCACCTTTTCATGCTTTTTGAGACTGTTTGTCCCTCAAACCCTGAATGTTTTGTGTTCTCTTACAGGCATAGGAGCCCAAGAAAGCTCATCAAAAACAATTTAAATCACAGGGTTCATGCATTACCTTTGAAGTCCCTGTGCCTCTGCATGCTTTCCACTTGGCCTCTCTGATTCCCCTTGTATTCTGAGCATGTCTCGAAATGCATGTTTTCCTATTGGGCCTGCTGTATATTTGAGTTTTCAGGAAGGGGTGCCATTTGGGAAAAAAAAGTTTTGCTCAGTAATGGTGAAGGGGGGAAAAAGGCAACTTTGTGTTTGAAGTAGGAGCCTTGTTTCAATGACATTTAAAAGATGGATGTTTGCTATCATGCTTCTTTCCAGGCTAAGCATCCAGCATATCTTGAGAAGATGAATGGATTAGAGGGACTGGTTCATACATTATCTTTGTTTTGCTGCTGGCTAGCAAGAGAGAAATGTTACAACAGCCAATAGGTTGTCCTGCTCCTGTTCATGTAAAGGATCCAATACCCTGAAACACTAAAAATGTCTAGCGGAAACTGAAAACAGTATGGAGAGAATGCATGAAACATAATCCAGCATTTTCGAGCTCCTTCCTCTCATTCCTGAATATATCGGGAAGCTATTTTCTGCTGCCCTAAGACATAATGTCTTGTTTCTTGCCCTTGGAAGGGTTCTCTGGGGGCTGAAAAATAGCCTGTTTGTGGCTCCATTTCTGTAGCTTTTGTTCAGACGCCATCAGCGGTGGGAGTCGAGAGACTGGGAGATAAAACTGATTTGCAGGAGGGAATTCTCTCATGAGGACAGGGCTTTGAATTATGTTCATTTATCACTGATCAGATTCAAAACACGGGATTTTGCTTGAGTCTGGCTTTTGCTTCTGGAAGCTGTGGACGAAATGAGTTGCTGGCAGGTTGAAATCACAGAGATGATATGGTGATCCTTTGGCTAGTGTGCTTTCAAAACAGTGTAAAGTTTGGGAAAATCATTGAGAAGCAGGCTAAAACGTTAGGACCATTCGAAGCATCCATTTCATCTCCTGGCCCAAGGAATGTTCTAGGTAGATGCAGATCAAGAAGATCTATCAGTCAGGATGCAACCTTTAAAAAATAACCGTCAACCCAACTCCAGTGAACTTAGACATCAGTCATGCCATTTCCAAAGGTCAAAGGTAGGGCATACTTCAGGTGATATTTGATCCAAAAGACCAGTGTCAGTAGGAGTCTGGTTTTATTGCTCCTAGTTGTCTTGCCTCCCTTTCTGGTATTTTAGCATCTTTCAGTCCGACTTCCTTCATGGAAGAACATGGATGCAGCATTTCCAGGTCCCCTGTCCAGGCAAGGTAGTCATGCCCTTGCTCCTTCATTCTTTGAAAGGACCTGAGACTTACTCTGATCCATCTACTTGGTTGGCCTACACTAGACCACTCGTGCCTGGAGCTAGGATGGAATCACCATTCCCAGAATCACTAGTGCAGTGGGGGATGTCAGAAGAACTGCATGGATGCTTTGGATAAAACCAGAATCTTCCACGTGGTACACTCAATTCAGGGTCTTCCAAGTTTTCTAGGCCAAAGAAAGAGGGCTGAATTCAAGTTCTCTTCTTCCCATTCGTTTCTGTTTGGATTATTTTTAATTCTTGCTAGCACATCATCTCTTCAATTCTAGATACACAGAGAAGCCAAATCTTCCACCTTCCTTTAAAGTGCAGTATGGTATTTCATAACCAATCACTCATTTTCTTTTCCTTTTTTAAGTAACTGTTAGTGCACTTTAACTCCAATTTTTTCTTACTTAATAGTCACTAGAAGGAAAGAACAGCTGGCTTAGCCATTCTGTATGATATCCTTAAATCTGTTTTCTGTATTTAATGATCACTCTTACTATCTTTGCCTCCTGATGCCCTGCTAAGGCAAATACCCTCGTTTTCTGTGGTCTCCACCTTACTGATCTGAGGAAGGTCTCATTTACCTGAGGTCATTCTATGAGTTAGAGAAAAAGTAGTATGAAGAACCAGAACTTCAAAACTATGGAGGCTGGTAAACTGCATGGATCAAACCTTCCCTCCTCCTGTGCTAGGAAATAAAATATCATTGGAGTGCCCCTGTATTTGTCCGTTTCTCTGTGAGTGTTCTCACCACTGTGATTACAGAGCTGAGTACTTGAAGTAGGCACCCATTTGCCTGAAAGAGCAACAATATTTAGTAACAGGCCCTTTACAGGAAAATGTTTACTGACCCCTGGATTGAATGAGCCATTTTCCTCACTTTGTTTAATTAAAAAAATTTTTTTTAAAGAGAAAGGCAGGCAGGAATGAAGACAGAAAGGGCAGTAGTCAGGAAGGAAGTGAGAGGAAGAAGAAGCATTTTATTTATTTAGTTGTTCATTTTAGTTCTTCCCCCCACCCCAGGCCATGGACCTGGGTCCTTGGGCTGTATATGGACTGCGCCCCAGGTGGGGTATAACCCCTGAGCCACCAGGGGGTACCTTAAAAACTATAAAAAGACTTAATAGCTAGAGAGTATGTTCTTCTCAAGCCTTTCTGGGTCTTTACAAGTGATCAAAGAATGAAGGGAGGTAAACTATCTGAAGCGATTCATCTAGTCCCAGTCTTTCATTCCAACAATGAGAGATGGAGTCTCAGAGCCGACACACGATTCCATAGGATATTAGAGATAGACCAGTATTTCCTACACCCGGTTATGTGTACTGGAAGAGTGTCCGAACATATTACTATCATGACAGGGTGAACTGTTTAGGGGAGTTTTGGGAGGAGCAGTGACATTCTGTGATTTACCAGTTTTCTTTATGTGTGAAAGAAAGTAATGCACATGCCTCCTGGGGTGATTCTGAGAGTGAGACTTCTACAGTGAAGCACATGGGACTAGCCCAATAAATGTTAGCTCTGGCTGTCATCATCACCATCATCACCACCATCACCATTATCACCATCACTGTCATCACCACCAACACCATCACCACCATCACCATCATCACCATCATTGTCATCATCAGTAGGCTATATTAGTACTCCTTGCTTCTTTCTTGCTTGTCTTAGAGGAAAAGGGGTAACCCTCCTCTCAAAGCCTCACTACTTCAGTTGGGAACTTCAGTTGGGAACAGTCTCATTTCCTCTCATTCCCCCTCAAAGACCTTATTCATTTAGTTACCCCATCTTTCCTCTATCTACTATTACTTCCTTTCCACTGTTTCATTAAACTATGTAAAAAAAAACTTGGTTGCTGTTTTTTTTGTTGTTGTTGTTGATTTTGATTTACAAATTCGGAAACAGCTACTACAAAAACATTCATGTGCAGGTTTTTGTGTGGACATGATTTTTCATATCGGTTGGGTAAATACCTGGGAACACAGTTGCTGAGTCGAATGGTAAGGCTGTGTTAAGTTTTGTAAGAAACTGGCAAACTGTCCTCCAAAATGGCAGTACCATTTTGCATTCCCACAGCAATAAATGAGAGCTCGAGTTACTCTGCATTCTAACCAGCATTTTGGTGGTGTCAGTGTTCAGCGTTTTAATCATTTTGCTGGGTGTGTAATGGTATCTCATTGTTTTAATTTGCAGTTCCCTAATGACACATAATGTTAAGCATCTTTTCATATGCTCATTTGCCATCTGTATGTTTTCTTTGATGAGATATCTGCTCAGATTTTTACCCATTTAAAAAACTGGGTTTCTAATTCATTATTGTTGAATTTCAAGAGTTCTTTGTATATTTCGAATACAAGATCTTTATCAATATGTATTTTGTAAAGATCATCTCCCAGTCTGTGACTTTTCATTGTCTTAGATGTGTCCTTTGCAGAAAAGTTTCTAATTTGAAGAAGTCCAGCTTACCTTTTTTTTAAACATGAATCCTGCTTACATGGATCCTTCTGGAAACTATTACTTACACTTGCATTTTACATTTCAATCTCTGATCCATTTTGACTTAGTTTTCTGAAAAGGGTAAAGTATGAGCCTCCTCTCCTTTCCCCTCCTCCCCTCCTCCCTCTCTTCCTTTTTTCCCTCCACCCCTTCCCCCTCCACCTTTTCCCTTCCTCCCCCACCTTCTCATTGTATCTTCTTCCTCCTCTTCCTCCTCCTCCTCCTTTTCTTCTTCATATTTGATGTGGATGTCTGGTTATTCCAGGACCATTTGTTGACTTGCCTTTGCTGATCCTCTTTGTGTGGGTCTGTTTCTGGGCATTCTTTTCTGGTCCACTCATCTGCTTACTGTCTGTGCTTGTACTCACACCACACTGTCTTGAGCACTGCAATTGTAGAGAAACCCTTGAAATTGAGTAGTGTGAGTTTAACAGGCAGCATCTCACTTTTAAAAATAAATTTAAGTGCATTTTTAGTCCCACAGAGCATACATACAGCACAGATCAGAAGAATGCTCCCACGGTAATGGGAAGCCTTACACATTTTTATAAAGCAAGTATTTCGGGTCAGCATTACTCACATCAAGAAAGAACATGACCAGCATTTTTAGAAGTTTCTTAATGCATCTCCTGGGTACCTACCCTCCACCTAATGATATCATTATACTGACTTTTAACATTTATTAGGTTAGCCTATTTCTGCATGTTATTTAAATGGAGCCATTCAGAATGTTCCATTTGGTGTCTGGTGTCTTCAATATTATCTTTGTGAGACTTGTCTACCTTTTCGTGTATGGTTGCTGATTGTGCATATCGCGGTGTAGCATTCCATTCCATGGATATGCCACAGTCTTTGTATCCATTTGTCTGTTGCTAGAAATCTGTATTGTTTTCAGTTTTTTATTGTTACTAGGGTGAAATACGAAATTCTTATATAAGTTATTTAGAACTTCTCTTCACACATTTCTGTTAGGGTATATTTCTAAGAGTGAAACCACTTTATCATAGAGTTTACATGATAGTGAAAGTTTTCCAAATGACAGTATATAGTTCCCCTACAAATATATGAGAATTCTTGTTCATGCAACGATTCTGTGGCATGGTTACTATGTTTATGTTATTTTACAGTTGGATAAATCTGTCTTAAGATAAATGACTCAACCAAGGTCATGTACTATTGATTTATGTCCCAAAAGTCTGATCTCAGAGCTCATGTAACTTTACCCATGATTCTTTCCTCCTCTTAGGTTAAGGATGTCATCCTGTAGAGAGAATCTTCTTGAAACTTTCAAAATGCCAGCCCAGTGTACGTAAATTTCTACTGTGGCCAACAGATGGCGCTAACAGTAGTTTAAACCTTCACTGGACTTTTGAAGACAGGAACTCAGGTACTGCCTCTTAGAACTAGTCTTAGTCTTTTTTTTTTTTTTTTTTTTTTTTTAAGGAAAGGTGCAGGCAGGAACAAAGGCAAGTAGAAGGAAGAGAGAGGAGGACAAAGTACCCTATTTATTTTATTTAGTTGGTTGTTGGTTGTTCTCCTTGGCTTTCCCCCGGGGCCCCAGGTCTCGAACGTAGGTCCTTGGGATGTCTGTGGACTATGTCCAATGGCCTTATCCTCTAGACCACCAGGGCACACCAAAGCTGGTTTTCCTTTATGCTGGCCTGAGCATCATGTCTCTCTCTTCTGTACCACCTAAGTGAACCCGAGATCCCACCCACTGTACTCAAAAATTATTCCTGAATACTCATCTCCCTTCTTTCCCATCTTCTTCTGTGTCCCCATTACCCTCCCTTCCTGGCTCTTTCATGATTCTCATTACAGGTGGCTAATTACATACCTGCCGTGTCTGCTAAATTCTTTACTCCTCAGGACAGAGACTGAGTTCTGTGTGTTCTGTGTCCTGGGGGCTGACATGATGCCCATCACAGAAGGTGTCCTGTTTTTGAAGTCAAAATAGAGTTATCCTGGCAGAAGCTGAAGTGTCCAAAATGGCCAGTTTTTCCTGTGGTCATGTAAGCTCAAAGGACATTTGACTGTCCCTGTCTGTGCTAAATGGCCTGGCGTGTTCTGAGCTGTAAGAGAACAGAAGTCATGACCACATAGCCCCTGGCCCAGCAGCGTGGCTCATGTGTCCCTGAGAAAGAGGCGCTGATCCCAGCCACAAGGTCATTTTTTCTAGGAAGATTGTTGTAGAAGTTCTGGTGGGAGACAGGAATCCTGATCAGACTAAACTGTCCGTTTACCCGGGTTCAGATGGAATTGCTGATGATTAAGAATTGGGAATGGGGAGGTCAGTTTAAGACCAGGCAACCAAACAACCAAAGATGAATTATTTCTGTCTGACACATAGATTTCTGGTTATCAGATCATGTGTATGCAGGCTAGAGTTTGTTTTTAATAACATAATTGTATACACCTGGAAGAGAAGGTAGTTAAAAACATTAAGTGCAGTAACATTTAAAACATATTTTTTCTCCTGGCCTTTATTGCCTCTCTTTTTAATGTGGTTCTAACTTTCCAAGATTGGTGTTGATTTCCTCTTACTCCAGTGTCTCTGTTGAGTCAGTAGGCAGACTGCTGGGATACAATTCATGACTTTACCACTGTCTGCATCTGTGATCCTGGGAAAGTTTCTTAGCTTCTCTGAGCCTCAGATTCCTCATCTGCAAATTAGGTTTAATAATAGGGCCTTCCTCCTATGATTGTGATTAAATCACACACACACACACACACACACACACACACACACACACACATTCCTTAGAACAGTGCCAGCCCCATTTATTTGATAAATATGAACTTTTTTTTTTTAACGTAGCTGTTCTGTGATGCTCTCTTGAGCACAGAAGGCATTTCATTTATTTTTATGCTTCATATTGTGATAGTTTTTATTACTAAGGTAAAGCATGACAAAATGTAAATGAACTTATAGCTAAAATGTTTTTCCTATTTTACTGGATATTTTCTGCGCTCTTTATATAATAGAATCCTGTATGCTCTACATATATCATAATAATTCCTTATGCTTAAATTGCATCCTAAAATTTACAGGCTCCTTTCACAAAATCTCATTTGAATCAGAAATCTTTTCAAGATGGACAGGAGAGGTTTTATATTCATTCTTACATAATTTAAAAGATAAGAAAGCTTTATCTTATTGTGATTATGGACATTTTGCAAGGTCTTGAAACTAGTTAATGATGTAGGTGGGACCTACCTTTTCATCTTGTAATTCAAAGTCATTGTCAAGTTCCTAGAGTTGGTGGGCAAACATTGAAAAGCTGTGCATATGCATCCTTAATAAAATGCATGCACAGATATACAACACGTATCTAATCACAGAAATTAGGTACTAAAAAACCTCATGGGGGAGAATTCATATTCAAGGGCAGTATATTTGAAATAAGCGTGGGTACTAGAAGAACCAATGAGCCCATGAAAACTTTTAAATTTTTATGGTCACGAAAATAACTGAAGACAGTGCCATCAATAAGGACAATACTAGTGAAAGTTTTTCACCCATTTTTCGTGGGTAATGAGGTACCTCTAAGATCTTTCCTTACCAACAGATGCAGTCAGTAGCTTGCATGACTTTTTTATTTGTTCCTTTTGCAGATATTGTGCAAACCATGGAATATATATTTTTTTCTGGATCTGCTTCACCATCCAAATGTTCAATGCCTTTCTGGTTTTATGACTCAGAGTTATTGATTTCTGTTTTTCCGGAGCCCACATCTGTCAGTCCCTGGAAGATGCCTCTTAGCTTTCTTCCTGGGCTCAGACAGCGGGAATGCAGTACAAGGGTCCACTTCGCCTCCTCTCACCCACGCCTTCCTGACAACTCCCTTTTCCCTTTCTTTTCTTTACCTCCTGTCTCCATCCCCCAACCTCAGCACCTTTATTAACTTTAAAGCAGTGAGTGGATGTAGTCTAGAACTCACACCCTCTCTGTTTCGGAATATGGTTGCCGTAATTTTGCAAACAATTGTATTCAATGCAGTTAAACTAATTTGCATCTAATTTATAGATGTGGCATCACAGGTCCTCAGGAAATTTCCCTTTGAGGAACGGGAACTTCATGACTCACAATATTTATTCTGATTCAGTCCCCTTCTCATGGGAAGCCTGTGGGATGAATAAAGTATAGCTATTGTTTATTGTTCTTAATTAAAGTCCCCTCAAGTTTTCTGTTTTCACAGTCTCTTCCTGCCCAAAGCTGCATATCCGGATTACCAAAAGTCTCTTGACAGAGCTGTGTTACTTGAAAAATGCTTACTAGCTTTTCAGATATAACCCCTGAAGTTCCTCTCCAAGCAATATTCAAGGTCATGAGCACTGCTCAGCTCACCTCCAGATGTGGGATTTAGAGTCAGAACAGCACAAGAATGTTATGGAGAAATCTCTCCCCTTGTATATTGTCAGTTGGTTAAAGAAGAGGTGTAACTGATAAGTTCCCTGCTCTAGGCTGACCTTATTTCCTTGAGACAAATAATGGGACATGGTGACTAAAGGGAGGGGAGGAGCAGAGCAGCCAGGCCAGCACCAAGTAAGTACTGTGTGTTGCTGATCAGTGATCACAGAGTAATGACATATGGTCTGGCAGGAGTTCATGTAAATATCCACTGCTGGTGTGAGGAATGTTGGCATCTTAGGCAAAAACCAAATTTGGTGTCCTTACAAGCTCTGCTCTAAACATATGCCACTTCAACCATCCCAGTACCAGAAATGCCCAGTAACCCCCAAAGAGCCAGAGATAACCCCACGGTATCAGCGACAACCCCCTTAGTACTTACCTGCTTCTCAACCAGACTGTGTGTTCTGCTCTCTTTGAAGAAGCAGTTGCATGGGGTGGGAGTGGGCCGGGTCCTCTTCCCATGGCTTCTATTTCCTCACAGTGGCGGGGAGGGTACAGCAGTAGTGACCACAGCCCCTGCAGTCAGCTCCAGCAAGGGCCATCTTTGCTGTGGGGCAAAAGAGGCAGCTGCTTTGGGTCCCCCTCAACAGACTGGGCCTGGGGCAACTTAACTGCCCCTTTTGCCCTGTGTTAAAGATGGCCCTGGTTTATTAAAACAAAATTGACACTTACATTAAAATGATAGGGCAGTTGGGAAATATGAAAAAATGGTACTGTCCCATCTAATATTGTGCATACGGTCAACCCATCCTGCGCCCATGAGTTCTGACCAAGGGGCAATGAGGGCATTATCCCTGTCGCTCTCCCTCTTCAGAAATAGTGTGGTGGATGCCGTGGTGTGCAGCCCACATGCCCCTCGAAGGTCCAGGCACACCCTTCCCGCACTGTAGCCAGTGCGGGCTCCCCCAGCTCCTGTCCGTCAGTCTCTGATTGCTCACTCCAAAGGGAGTCACCTTGTCCAGGTCCTGTGGTGGTGGCTCTCAGGAGGAATGGGGCAGACAGTGTTCTAGTAACTTCTTCTAGAGCACAAATGCCTAGCCTCTGTTATTCAAGTCAGAACCAGCTCCCAGGGACTTCCCAAGCCTCCAAATTTCCTGTGCACTCCAGAGACCTTTGTTGAGAGTGCCTCGGAGACCTCGCCTTCCTCCGCCTAGTCCGGCTTCCTTCCCTTCCCTCCAGAGCCAATCCCAGGAGTCCTCCCAGTAAGCATAGTGCACACAAATCTCAGAGGCTCAGAGTAGGTGTCCCAGGGAACTCAACCTCAGACAAGTAGTCTGGTTATCTGTGCGCTGAGTTGGCTAGAAATTCAGGGCAGCATCCTTCAGTGTTGACTCTCAATTGCCGAGCAAATCACACTCGTCCAAAACTGGTCTGACTCAAAATCCCATATTGGAAGGTGAGCCGAGCCCTGCTCATGACCTTGAATATTGCTTGGAGTGCAACTTGATCAGGAATACTGGGAGTGTGCAGTTTTTTTGATATCGCTTCACGGAAATGCCTTTTTGTTATGCTCAAAAGAATGGTTTATAGCCTGCAGAGACCGTAGGTTTGCACTCTTTAAACATTGTCCTCCACATTGAGGTTGGCCCTTTAGTAGCGAATATGAAAGATTGACCCAGTCCTCATGATGGGGAGGGAGGCCAGTTAGGAGGTGGTTGCAGTAGGGACAGATATGCTGTGTTTGCGCCAGCTGTGTGCTTCTACACGGCTGCATGTGAAGGCAGCTAACCCAGACTTCATGGGGGAGTTAGAGAAGGCTTTCTGTAAATGATGAGAACCAGGCATTGGATTGGCAACTAAACCTTGAGAAACGATGGTGCTGGATCTTGTGGAGTGGGTGGCGTTTTCTGGAGTGACTTGTGAGGAGCTGGGACCCTGGTGGGGTTGAGTCGCTAGGAGCTGTCCATGGTTCTGGTTGTGACTTGGAACAGGACGTGGTGAGAACTCAGGCTGGAGAGGTCAGCGGGGTTTGGAATCTATAAGGCTTAGTGAAACAGGCTGAAGAATGTTCTCAGAGCTCTGGAGAGGCAGCAGCTGATTTTCGGCAGGGAGTCCCTTGGCCATATTTGCTTACTTTGAGTTTAATATGTGTGAATTGAATTTCGACCATTTATAGCATAAATTACTATACTTGTGTTGAATGAAAAAATGGAAGACGGTGCCCCCCCAAAGTAATCACATCAGGAGGGATTATTCTCCTGAGCGCAGTGCTGGGAGAGGCCTGGCTTGAAGGACGCAGGTGAATTTCAGGAACTCCAAGGACAGGTGGATGAAGGCAGAGACGTGTTAGCCAGAGTCCTGGCACAGCCACTGCTGCGTGTGCATGTGTGTTTTACCCTCTGCTGGAGCATCACTGCTGCTTTCACTTTTCCATGTGTTCTTATGACATTCTTTTTTATCTTTGTGTCTCTTTAATTCTCTCTCACTGGGTCTCTCTGCCTCTCCTGGTTAAGAAGACACTGAAAACACGTCTGTTAAAGAGAATCTGAAGGCCGGTTCCCCCGCCCCCACAGCAAGTCCACCCGGGTTGCCAAAATGTCTGCAGTGACCACGCTGAGTGACTCTCAGTACCCAGTCCTGACAGAAAGGGCATTTCGGTCGTAGATTGGAGACTGAATAGAAAGCATAACTGTTCTGTTGTTATTGATGTCTAAGCTTCCTTAATTAAAAAGCAATTATGTTTTTTCCACAGTAAATGTTTGATCTTAAGTCAACTGCCGTCAATACTGGGCGGGAAGGTTTCCCCAAACTCACACCTGCTGTGAGTGCCCCCATCCCCCAATGAGTCACCATTTTTCTACAGAAGCTCCTCTTCTTTCCCATGGCTAGCTTCTGGGGGAGTAACTGAAGGCAGATCTTCATCTGTGCAGAGCAAATGAGAGAACCTGGCCAGAGCAAATAAACTTGGGGAACCAAATCATCACTATCATTTTGTCCCCATCCAAACTCCCCCGTTCAGCTGTTCTTCATTTTGAGAACATGAAAAGAAAAAAAAAGGGACTTTGATCTGCTTGCTTGGTTTGAGGCTGTGCTTGTCTGAAGATGTTGCGGGGGCTGCTGCCTCATTCCTGATGTTGCCAGGTCTCTTTTCTTCCAGCTGCATTCTGTGTCAAGTGAGCGGTTGCTTCACTCGGCAGTCGGGTCCCCTAATTGATGTTGCCAAGGAAGAGGCCTCTCCTCGCGCATCTGTCACTCTTCTGCACTCAGAAGTGCCTCTAATCCCCCTAATGATCACCCTCGCGGCATGCAGGCCCGTCTGACACCGAGAATGCAACAGTGGCCGAGGACGGGCGATGTCTTAGCTGCCCTGTGAAGGGCCTGGGGTTACTTGAACAGCCTGCCTCTGGATTCAGCTGGAATCCTCCATTGTGTGCTGGCTCATGGTTCTTAAATGAAGTTGACTTAAACCTTTTTTTATCGAAAGGAGCACCTTCCTGGCGTAATGGGTTTCCAGGCGTGCTGAACCGGCAACAAGAGTGAGGAGAGGTGGGCAGGCTCTGGAGTCAGGTCTGTGGTGGCTAATGTGCTGGGAGGCAAGGCCCTGACCCCCCTAAATGTCCTCTGTGAAGGCGCTCAGCTGAGATGGTCACTGGTGTCCTCTCCGCACATCTGATACCCTCACAGGATGAATGTTGGCACAGCATCTGAGCAAGTTTTCTCTCCTAAGCAGTTTGATTCCCCTTCAAAAACTAGAGAAGAAACTACATCCATGAAATTGGTGCTTGGTTCTGATTCCTTGAGTAGGGGTTCATTGATGTGTTTCTCATGTCTGCTAAATAAGAGGGGTAGCCAACATGTTATTCCTTTTCTTTCCCCACCAAAATGGTGTGTGTGTGTGTGTGTGTGTGTGTCCATGTGTGCATCTGTGTGCGTATGTGTCTATATTGAGGGTAGGATGGGTTGAAAGGACCTAAGAAAGAGTAGTTACTCCAGCAGATTATGGTGGTCAGCTTAAGGAGCGAGTAGCAATTTTCCCATCTCTGTGACCACTCTGCTTTCACACCAATGTCTGTGTAACAACTGTTCCTTCTGGAGTTCCCCCGTGGCCCACTCGGATGGTCCAGGCCCACCCAACTGGAATCTTACAGACTTCTTTACATTTTCCGAGGCCTCTGATGCTCACAGTCTCACCCTAAACCCAGCAGCACCTCAGCAAAGCCTTGTTGAATGGAACTGATTATAATGAAGTTTCAAATGTTAGCTCTTAGATGCCTCAATTCTTTAAGGAGCCAATGGTGCTGACATTCTTAGGGACGAAGGAGTGACTAGAGTACATGAAATGTATTATTTCTTGTGCTCCAAGACTTGCTGACTTACTCAACTTTTCTTCTGATGTTCCAGACTGTGCTACGTTTATTCACCTTTGGCAAATTTGTAAGGAACAACTATTAATATTTATGAATTTTTCATAGATGAATGGTTGTCACCTCTGCTGTCCCCACCCTGTTGTAAACCTCTATAGTTTCTGGCCGGCAATACAAGGTAACCCTCTACACTAGTGGTTTACGAACATGAGTGTGTGTGTACGGCTCCCGGAGGACTTACTTAAACCACAAATTACTAAGCCCCCCGCAGAGTTCCTGATTTGGCAGGTCTGGGTGGGAATCTGCTTTTTCTACATTCTCCAGAAATAAACTCATTATCCACAGCAGCTAGACGGAGTGGTCTGTTAGAATGAAGTAAGATGACATCACCCCTGTCTAGTTCCTCTCCACAGCCCTGCCCGGCCCAGGGGACCCTTCCTCTTCTGCATCATGAGGCCACAGGCTGGGTTTCAACCATGTCTGCTGTCTCCACCTTCCTCTCCATTCTCCGTCTCATCAGTCTCCGGGTCTCCATTCAAGACCTGACACCCCTGGTCCCCAACCCCCCAACCCCAGCTCCACTCTTCCAGCCCCTGGCTCTTCAGTCTCTGCTGTTAGTGGGTGGCTTTCTTCTCTCCTGTCTCCCACCTCTTTGTACCCATATACCCTTTCCTTTTCAGCTGCGTGGTCCTCTCTTCAGAGAACCATACTTCAGCACAGAAACAAGATCATATTCCTGCTGACTCCTTATGGAGAAGCTATTTTCTCCCTTTATAGACTTTAGCACAATATTGTTTCCTTTTCTTTTCTTTTTTTAATTAATTATTTTTATTTTTGCACATTAAAATAAACTCACATGTTTAGGCTCCCCATTCCTCAGATATATGTCAACACACCCTGCCCTTCACCACATCACCAAGTGTCTTCACCATTATCCAGTGGGCTCCACCACCATTTCTCCCCCCGCTCCCCACCCTCCTGTCACATTCCCTGTTGGTAACCTCAGTTTTGTTGCAAATGTCCAATGTTTGGTTTTGTTTCATCTGCTCCTTTCTTGTGTCTATTCACATTCCACCTAAGTGAGGTCATCTGGTCTCTGTCTTTCTTCTTTTGATTTGTTTCACTGACCATCATCCCCCTCTAGTTTCATTCATGTTGATTAAAAAGACAGGGCTTCATGTCTTCTAAGGGCTGTGTAGTATTCCAGTGTATATATGTACCACATCTTCTTTATCCATTCATCTGATGTTGGGCACTTAGGTAGTTTCCAGAAGCTAGTGCTTTTGCACAATATTTTATGATACTCATTTGCATGTTTACTCTATGAATAGCTGCCTTTGCTCTTGGACTGTAAACTCCATGGAAAAAGCAGTCATGTTATCTGTGGTTCCTTCTGAATCTCTAACACAGGGCAGTGCCTGGCATAGGGAGTCTCTCAGTAAACATGGATTCAGAGAGTGGATGGATGGATAAGTTTTGGAATGCTTGGGTTTGTAGAAGAAACCTAGTAGAGCAGGAAAAGGAGTAGCTGTCCTCTAGCATTTGTACAGATGTGCGCACTGGCTTATCCGCTAGTAACCACATCCAAAGTCTGGTTTGAAATCTCTGCTTAAAGACCCAGAGTGTATTCGGGTGCCGGATACCATCAGCACCTCCATTCACTTTGCTCCATCAGATAATGTCAAAAAATGCATCTCCCTTAAAATTCCTTCTCAGACAATCTGATTCTAAAGTTAATAAAGCCATGTCTGTGACTCCTCTGGATGTTTGTCTTCTAGTGCTCTTTTTCCACAATAAAATCAAAGTTTTAAGAAACATGTTTGTGACTCAAAGATGAGCAGATTCTTTCAGAGATAGTTTTGTGTCATTTCAAATGCCTTCCTTTGAGGGAGGGGTGTTCTTTGTTCTTTAATGGTGCCCATTTCTCTGGGGGATTTATTTCCTTGCTTGGACTCTACCTTGCTTTTATCTTTTCTGACCAGCCTTTTCTTCTGAGACTCCATCCAGGAATCCTACCCCAAAGCATTGCTCAGAGTCATGGGTAGGGTCAAAGAAATTATAGGACTCAGCCAGTTTTCACCAAGGCTGCCATTGAACAGCTGGTCTTACACGCCACTTATCACCTACAGCAAATTGACTCCCTAGTCTCCTTTTTGGGGCATGTGGCCTTGAGGATTTCAAGAGATATCAGCAATCATGTAGGAGAAAAATTGTCCAATTCAGGGGCCCTGACGATGGGTCTCTAAGCAACCGGGCCTGTGAGGCAGGCATCTGGGGTCTCCGTGGTTCATGGCTGTGCAGAGAAGAGGTGGTTCTGCTGTGATCTTTTTTTAACCTCTGGAATACTGAAATTTCTTCAAAGAGGTAGGTTTCCGGGAAGCATGTTGCCAGGTGGGAATAACTGTCTGACCTTGGCATGGACACACTTCATCCAGGTGCAGAAAGTACTGTCAGGGATTCATAATTGGTAATGCAGAGTTGGGGAGCCAGAGGGAGAGTTCTCACTGGGGTTAGGACCACCCCAGAATTCGGGTGGGAGGTACACCCTTTAGAATGCCTGGGACCCCTTCCTCATAGCGAACACGTGTCCTCTTCATGGAAACAGCATGAGACTGTCATTCCTTGTGGTTCAGTAGCTTGTCGTGGGAAGACAACCCTTTATGGGCCTCCTGCATTTCTGCACACCTGGGATCAGCTTGAGAGATGGGGAAGGGTCTCCTCCAGGCAGTGTGGAAGTTTGTTTCCTGGGCCGATGGGTCTACAAGTTTGCTCGCCAGCCCTAAATAAGACTGGGGCTCCTTAAATTCAAGGTCCTCAGCTGACACCTTCTTGGGCCACTCGAAAGAGTCCTCATGGGACTCGAGGATCGAGGGACCCGGAGTGAGTGTGGAGCACCTCCATCAGCTGAGCAGAGTCAGTCTTTGCCTCCAACCCGGAGTCCCCAGGAGGTGCTAAGCCGTGGTAGGTCTCTTGTTCATGTGCAGTGAGGGCACATCTCAGACGTGCCACCACTCCTGCCAGCTCTTGCCAGTTGCGCCTCGCCCTTGAGTTCAAGGAAAGGCATCTGAACCAGAGCTGGCAAGTGAGACACATGGCCAAGACCAGGCCTCTGAGAAGGATCTCGAAGACCTTTGTTGGAGTTATGGGGCAGGGATGCCGAGGAGAGGCCACCTTTGGTATCAGAGGAAGACAGCACCTTGACAACGAATCCCACAGAGTCACACAAGGGAGAACACAGAGTGGCAGGAAGGGAGGGACATGGAGATCCAGATGCATTTTATACAGCGTTATTGGAGTTACCCTACCTTTTCAGTTACATGAGCCATTACATTGGCTTTGTTGGTTTAAACCATGGAGCTGGGGCAGATTTTGGTATTAACAAGTGAAAATGTCCTGCTAAATAGTTACAAAAGGGAAGAGTGAGGCTGACCCACCACAAGGATTCCTACTCTGGGTCCACTGAAGTGCTCATGTGACACAAATTAGAGCCTTGTCATACTAATGGTCCTCTCCACTCCCCCAAGTCAGAAACAAACCCACTCTATATCCCCAAAGTGAAAAAAAATAGAATTTTCTGTCCAGCCTTTTCCTCTGTGGGCATCACTCTTGACTGTACAGCCCACTCTAAAGTGCATCTAAGCAGCGAGCTATTCCTGAGGGCCTGGAGCTCAGCACCTCTCCCCAGCGGCTCCTGAGCAGTTGTCTGGTCCCCCCTTTCTGGGTTATTTCCCTGTGAGTCTGCTTCCCAGCTGATGTGTGAAGCCGGAGCAGAGCGCCCCAGCGGGGGCAGGTGAGTATGGTTAGAAAGGGCAAGCTTGCTGGGGAGGCAGAAAGCGTGCTCCTGGGAATGCTTTGGAGTTGTTGAAGCAAAACCCGTGTTTGGAAGTGAGGGGTTTGGCACTGCAGATGCGTGAGATTCCAAATCCAGCGTGCACAGCTGGTTGGAGCGCTGCAAAGGGAGGATGACACGTTGAGATGGCAGAGCAGTGTTCTTGTTATTACTGGGCTGGAAGGTGCTGTGGGCTGGAAGGTGCTGTGGACCGTCAGGTAGCACCTCACTGGGAGGTGAGGAGATTGGCTGCTGGTTCAGGGTCAAGGTGGTTTTGAAGACGAGAATCACTGTTTTTTGGTGGTTCATTTTCTTTTTATTCTCTGGAACACATGTGCATGTTCATGTGTGTGCACGTGCATGCGTGAGCACTTGTATGTGGATGTGCACGCATGCGTGGACGGATGCATAGATGCACATGCATCTATTTGGGGGCGTGGAAATTATCATCATCGTCCTCATTCTTCGTTACTCATTTTACATCGTCAGCGGTGTTTTTGTAACACCAACTCTTCTCTTACCTCTCCAATAATAGTTTCACGAGGTGATTGCAGAAGGGGCAAAAACCAAAAAAGGAGTAGTTGAAGCTGATCAGACAAGTTGTAGGAGATGTTAATAGGTGGAAGGGGATAATCAGAGGCCTAAAACAAACAAAAAAGTGAGCAATTAACTTATTTAAGTGCTAAACCTTTTACTAAGCGAACCTGTGTACCGCTGGTTCTAGAATAGCTAGAAGACTTTTCTGATTCTCATCATACAAACCATATGTCAGTCACCAAAACAATACTTCACTATTACAAGAAGGATATTTATACCTGCCCAGGCTGCTCCTTCGTCCTCTGGTTTCTGCCTGCGTACTTACCTACACACTCTGCCCTTTCCTTCACAGTCACCGACACTCACCTCACCATGGTCAGAAACACCAGAGCCTGGATCCAGTTACCAGTGGCTTCAGAGAATCCCATCATCCTTCCATTAGATGCCATGTCTTGCTTTTGCTTTGACCCAAAGGAAGAAAATGGGTTGAGTGATGCTTCTCACTTTTAAAACATGCACACGTGTGCACACACACACATGCACACATGGTTCCCAAGTTAATTTTAAGCTCACTTTTTGAGACTGGCCCCAGAACACGTCACCAGTGAGATCAAGATGGATGAGTATATAAGATACACGAGAAGTTGGAGTCTTTGAGTTTTGTTTTTTGGGTTTTTTTTTTAGGATTTTTCACATGAGAGTAAAATTTTAATTGGATGTCTAAACTTCCAGATAAGCTTTTGTTCACCATTTGTCATGAATTTACAGGGGGAAGGAGGATAAAAAAAAAAAATCAATATTCTGCAGCACTTCTTTCATCCCAAGGAGGTTGAAAACTTTAGCTGCAAAGTGAAGAGATCGGAAGAGAAACAGATCTGTTAAAGAAAAAAAAAAAATCTTAATGTCATTTGGAAGAGCAGACCCTTTCTGAAGCCATTTCTGATCTCCTTTCCAAAGGCGATCACTTTTAATGGGCTACCACAAAGAGGAGACACACAAAGAAGAAGCTACAAAGGAAAAAATGCAGAGTGTAAATTTCTCTTCTCTGCAGTTTCGGGAAAAGAGATCCCAGCTGTAAGTGTGAACAATTTGCAAACATTTACGCTGGAGTTTCTTCCAAATTTAAATGCTTTTACTGCTCAAGACTTGCAGTATCACTTTGTTGAAGCTCCAAGCAGCTGGCAGATAGCAGATAGGGCTGCACTTCCCCGGCCTCAGCTTCAAGGACCCTTCCCCGGGACACACGAGATTTCTCTGCAGGACAGGGATGCAGATTATTGCTTGTTCACCAGCTGTGGCTGGATGAGTTTGTTTCAGAATTTCCTGGTTTCCCATTGTCTGAATGCTTTGGTGTCACATGTGAAATAATTTAATTTTGCTCAATAACTGCTACCAATTAGCTCTATCGAAACCCACTTTCTTGTTTATGTTAAAATAGTTCAGGTTACTTTTTTTAAGTCTTAATATTAATAACTTAAATCTTCTATCTCCGATTTAATTTTTTTTTTTTTTTTCATCTCACTTATCTTTCCTCCCCACTCAATACTGCATTTATAACCAACACTTAACTTGTGGTTCTGGTGGCTGGATTGGAGGGGAGCGAGTCTTCATCTGTTCCCCCCACATGCTTGTGTCTGTGTCTGGAATGACTTCTCTGGGGTTGGGGCAATGCTGAGGAAGCGGGTGAGACTGAAATGCTGGCTGGTGTGTCTGTCCATGGTGGGATTGCGTGGTGGGATTGCATGCCTCTCGTGGGTTGGCCATACTGTTGACCTGGTTCGTGACTTAGTCCATGGGCTCCTTGATGGTGGCTGGTGGCTCCATCGGGCCCTCCTGGTGAAGACCTCACTCCCACCAGCTCCTTATGGATGCCTCAGCGCCATCTTTAAGGGATCCCTAGTGGAAGACATCACATCACTTTGCCTCACCCTGCGTGTCTTCCTAGCTGGATGTGTGGCAGTATCAGTGGTATTTCCTTCCCTGTTGCCTCCTGTAGTGTTCAGATCTAATCTACATCCATTTGGGGAACAGGAAACGTCCCGGTTTTCCCCTTTTTACACCGTCTGCACCACAGTGGTCTTTGCCTGCTGCAAAGGCACAGGGATTTGCTCTCAGGGTCTATGATGAAATGATGTCCACTGGAGACACAGGCATCGTCTTCCTGTGGCACGTCCTTCCCTTTGTATCACTGGAGGCAAGGAGGTGTGGCTTCTCTGAGAAACGCTCCAGCACTTCAGGCTCCTTTCTTCCCTTGTTGCTCGGCATTGCACTAACCAGGTAGGTGTAGGCAGGTGTGGCCTGCAGGTGAGGGTGGCTTATTGTCGGTTCTCCTGACCCATCACCTTTCAGCAAGCTCTATGGAATGTGTCTGCCCTTTGACCTTAGCATCTGTGACAAATCGATGCATCTTCTCTCAGTTACTGGCCAGAGGACCTTGACGTAGTATCATCCTTTCATGCTGCACTTCATACCTTTTAATGAAAAAGTGAAAAGGACAGTGTTGGAAAGCAGTGAATATTTTCCTTCTGATGCCCAGGAAATGGTGATCAAGGGCCCATGCATGTGATGACTGAGATTTAATGGGAGGGACGGGTCTCTTTATTCCCAGAGAACAGAACTAAGCCTGGCAACTGTTTATACTGGGTAAATGTTGCAAGAGGATTCAAAATCACTGATGTGTTAGAAGGCACAGGTGTAGTTCTGTTATGGAAAAGACTACACTGGAGAAAAAGTAACCCTGGAAGAAAAACATCTACCCAGTTTTTCTCTCCTCCTCCCTGTCTCCAGAGCGGCCTGCCCACGCAAAGCTGTGCTGTGAGAAAGCTGGAATTATCTTTGCAGTGACCACGAAGAGTGGTGATTTTCAATACTAACGAGCCACTGTGAAATCTTAGATTCGTGATGTGGCGGTGAGTGTCGTTAAAGCTCTCACTCCCAGAGCACAGGGAACTTAGGAATGTGCCCTAGACACAGTGGTTAACAGCTATCTTGAGTGAGAAAATAGATGTCAAGCTACGCTGCTTCTCACGCTGGGTAAGAGGGGCCACACAACTTGGGAGGCTTCCATCTCAACACCACCAGACGTGCGCACTTGCTTTGAAGTACGTGTTGGCTGTGACTCAGGATTTGGCATCAGCATGGCCGCTAAGCATCCTCTCTCACGACTGCTCACACCGGGCCGGCTCCAGCGTCTGCTCCCCCGCGGTGCTTGCCCATGATGTTCTCCCACGGAAGAGAAGTGCCTCTGAATGGTGCGGGCCGTGCTGTCTGAAGAGCTCTGCTTTGGAGTGTGGGGAGGATTTGAGCACCAAAAGCACTTAGGTCAGACAGAAGACTAATTAAATTGTAAAGCCTTTCTCTCAGCATGAGTGCAGTTGTTTATTCCCTTAAACGAAAGGAGTATTTCTCAGCAGTACCGAGCATTCGTCGTCTGCTTCTCTTCCTGGTCCCCGAAGCAGGTGTGAAGGAGTGAGTTCCGTCGCCCTGGCACATGGCGGCTCGTGGGCGTCTTGCTCTGTCGAGCGACTGCTCACCCCCTGGCCTCAGAGTTGCCAACAGAGCACCCAGATAGGTGCAGCAACAAGCAGATTCCATTGTCTTTGATAGTGTGCTGACTTTCCGTTATGTCAAAGTCATAGCTTTACAGACATTCACAGCTTTCATAGTTTCATGTCAACACACCCTGCCCTCTACCACATCACCAAGTGTCCTTCACCACTGGCCAGTGGGCTCCACCAGCATTTCTCCCCCACTCCCCACCTCTCGTCACATTCCCTGTAGGTAACCTCAGTTATGTTGCAAGGGTTAATTTTGTTTCATCTGTTCCTTTGTTTTGTCTGTTCACATTCCACCTATGAGTGAGGTCATCTGGTATCTCTTTCTTCTTTTGACTTATTCCACTTAGCATCATCCCCTGTAGATCCCTCCATGTTGATTCAAACAATAGAACTTCACCTCTTCTAAGGGCTGTGTGGTATTCCATTGTGTATATGGACCACTTCTTCTTGATCCATCATCTGGGGCTGGGTGCTTAGGTAGTTTCCAGTTCTTAGCTACTGTGAGTAGGGCTGCAGGAAACATCGGGGTGCAGACATCTCTGCGGATGGGCGCTTTTGTATATTTTGGGTCATTACCCAGAGAACATATTTTATTTAGCTATTAACTTTATATATGACTTTGAAATGTGAAACACACTATGTGTGGACTTTTCGCTTGTGTTCTCGCCACTGCTAATATTGGGATCAGGCCTAATGTAAATCACCAGGTCCTACAGGTCACTTCCTTTCTCGTCCTCACCTGTTTGGCCTTGCAGTATAGCTCTAAAACTTTGTCAGCTTAGTATGGAGGTAGGGCTAAGAAGAGGCTAAATTTTTTCCAACTTTATAGCTTATTATTTCCCATTAAATTCAAGATAAATCTTGCATTGAAAAAAGGAATATGATCACTTAATATTTTATGTTCACTAAGACTTGATATTGGTGGGAATCGGTGAGCAGAGTGGATTTGGAGCTTGTTACTGTGTATTTATATAGTCTCTTCCCCGTAGCACGGATGCAGGCTTACTTGGTTAGGCAAAATATGTAGTTTGTCTAACCATTCAAGGATCCTTTCTGCCTTTAAGAACTGCGGTAACAACAATAATATTAAATGACTGTGGAGTCACACTTAATAATATTCCACATGCTTGTGTGTATTTTACCACGTTAATAAGTTAGGAAGTAGAGCTGTGGCTTCTGAGATTTGATAGATTTTGTTGCAAAGCTAATGGCAATGTGGAAGGGTTTAGACCTCTATTTTTATATTCTATTAGCAAACTAAGCCCAGACATTAATTTCCATTTGGGTTATACGTTTCTGAACATTTTAAATTTTGCTTGCTTTTTACAGAGATGGAAACATGACTGTAGCCTTCAGGTACCTTTATGCTGTGTTGGTTTACTTTTCCTTCTGGCAAATCAATAGCTAACTCTCTGGGGGGAGTATCATTTAGCTATTAAAATGTCTGACCTTTCATTTTTCCGGGGTCTTTGGGGCATTGTATTTGTGCTTGAGATGGTGGGTCTGCATCCATCTGTATAAAGGAGACAGTGGGAATATAAGCACGAGACAACAAGTTGAGAAATCTAAGTTATAGGTCATGTGTGAACCTTTCTCAGCCTCATCTCATCTAATAGTGATAATTTATATATGCCCATATATGTACCAGGGCCACTGTGAAGAACAGACTGATGGTGGTGTGAAAATGTTCGAAAGCCAGTCAGTAGGGCAAATAAAAGGTATCAAAAGTAAATGATATGTCTAAAGGATGGAACTAGAGGAGATAATGCTAAGGGAAATAGTCAAAAGAAGAAAGATGGATACCAGATGATCTCACCCTTAGGAGGAATGCGAATAGATCAAGCTAAGGAACAGACTAAACCCTTGAACATAGGCAGTAGAACTGAGGTTACCAGTGGGGACTGGAGCGGGGAGGTGGGGGCAAGTGGTGATGGGTCCACTAGACAGTGGTGAGTAACTCCTGGTGACTTGTGACAGTCAGGTTGTGTTGTCATGTGGCTGAGGAAGGGGAACCTGCATGTATGACTTCAATCAATATATATGTATTTTTAAAGTCAATGATACACTTACTGGACAGATGGTCAAATATGGTGGGAGGGCCTACTTTTTTTGTGAATGAAGTTTTATCAGATCACAAACACATTCAATGATTTATACATCATTGATGCCCACATTTATACTACAATGATAGAGTTGGAGAGAGAGACAGAGACCGTATGGCCTGCAACACCTAAACTATTTGCTGTTGACTTTTTGCAGAAAAAAATCTGCTGACCCCTGTCATAGACCACCAGCTGTTTGGTGGGGACTGACCAACATGAGGAAGAAATTAGAACCTAATGTGAATGTGGGGGAGAAATTTGCAGTAGATAAGGGAAAACTCCTCTTTAATGAAGAATTGTAGCTAAAAATAAAGGCTAATGATAGAATTAGAAAATCTCCATTTTTACAGTCCCTGTGAAATAATCGATCCAGACAAGGATTGTCGTTGGATATTAGAACCTTTGTATAAAGCATTTTTGGGAAGGAGTCTTTGCACACTTTGTGTAAGCATCATATCACAGATGATTTAATTATAAAGGAAAAGAAAACATAAAACTTGTTGGCAAGAGATCTCGTAGTTGCTACATTGTCCATTAATTGAACTTACCTTCTCTTCACGTGTGACAGACCAGTATCATACACTTCCTAACATGACACAGGGTTTAAAAAAGACATCATCTATGAAACAATCTTGTCTGAATGTATAAGGTGAATCTAATTAAGATGTAGATATAATTTTCAGTTTATAGGAAATACTGAGAACATGGGTTTCTGTTAAATGACAGTAGAAGGAAACAGACAAAAACCAAAACATGTAGAGGTTCCTTTAGATGATTAGGGGTGTAACAGCCAAATTAATGTGGGACCTTTCATTGGGTTCAGTGTGAAAAAGGAAAGCTCTCGGAATATTACAAGCCAGTTAGAGAAATTTAAATATAGACAGGATAATGAATATTGTTAGAGAATTACTATTGATATTTTATTCATGTGTCAGTGATATTGTAGTTATTCAGTGTATGCTAAAGTTTTTTGAGTGAGAACACTTCCTCAAATAACGTTGATCCATTCAACATCATTTTGTTACAGCATTCTTGGGGGATTTGATTTTGTTACAGTCATTTCTCTTAAAGTCTCTTAATTTCCAAGACCCTATTGACAACATTATGTGAGAACTTACTGTATGTTCAAATGCTTGGGGGAAAGATACACCAAGACATATACAAAACATGGCAAAATGTTCATTCAAAGTCAGCATTCAAAGCTAGGTGATAAGCAGGTGGGAGTTTCCCAGCATGTTCTTTTAACTTGTCTGTGTCTGAATGTCTCCCAGACAAAACATTGGGAAGCAAAGACAGCAGGACCATTTTGTCTGCCTGCTTGATGGAGGTTAAGAGTCTAGGGAATTGTCATCCAGAAGAGGAAGGACACAGGAAAGGCTGAGGTCAATAATCCTGTATCACAGTGTTCCTCTTGGTGGCCCCTATCAGCCCTTGGGGAATTAGCACATTCTCTTTTCCTGCTTTGTGTGTGTGTGTGTGTGTGTGTGTGTGTGTGTGTGTGTTCCTCATTCCTGCAGTTGATTCATCTTCTATCCAGGGAACCTCCTCAAGCAGCATCCTTCCCGTGTAAAACTCACCAGTTGTCTCCCATCTTGCCAGCCTGTCAAAACCTTCCGAATTTTTACTCACTCATTCAATCTGCAAGTTTCTTCCCCAGTACGTGACACGTGAGTGGATGAGCTCACTTTCTATGCCTCCACCTGAGTGAGTAGAAGTGGTGAATGGCCCGACTGCAGCCCGAGCTTAGGGGGTGCATATGCTCTTGCAGGCTGGATGGGCCTGCTCGTCAGCCTCTTTGGGACGCCGTGGTCCAGGGGCTGCGCACAAAGCCCACCAGCTCTTCTCAGAAACCACTCTCGATCCTCTGACCTCAGCACCTCCTCCAGCTGCACCATTGTGCCCTGCTCCGTGTGGGCATCGTGTGGCTCCTGCAGATGTCTCCTGATGGGGCTCCGAGTGTTGTTCTCTGAAGAGCAGAGAAAAATGAGTGCATTACCTCTGAAGGTAGACCAGATGGTACATTTTGACCCCCAAGTCTGGGCTCGGGATCCTGCTTAAAGCAACTGCTCTTCAGTGGGGCGAAGAACAACTAAAGCATGTAAGGAATGGCGAAGCTGTGAGCTTTATGAGCTCCACTAGGAGATGAGTAAGGGCTGGAGTGCCAAGGTTATCTGACTGACCCAGGGAGAGTTGGGTACAGGGGCATAACCTAACAGCTCATCATTGCTGTGACCACAGAGGCCTTTTCAGCCATATTCATTAGCAATACTGTTCCAGAACCGTCTTTAATCTGAAATCTTTGCTCCTGAAGGGAGTTTTCTTTTTAATGTAAATTTTACATGATGCTAGCTTTTTAACAAGCACATTCTGCCTTCCTTCCCTGAAACTACCCTGGTAGGACTGCCCACTGATTTATTTTGCTGGGGAGAGCAGTGATTTTATTTCCCTTTACTATGTGTGGGATGGCTTCCTGGCAGTTATGTGCAAGCTCCTTGTGGGAGAGCCTGCTGAATTTGTAAAGGTGTCATTATTTCCTCTTTTAATATTCTCCAACCGTGGCAGCTTCATTGCTTGCTTAAAAGAATGGCATCAGATTCAAGATAGATCTTTCTGTAGGACATCAGTAGTAGGTGGTATTTCCTGTTTTCAGCCTGAATTTCTGCTTGACAATTTGAGTCATATATTAAACTTTTACCAAATATCAAGTATTCCTACCTGATGGGGCATATTGTGCTGATCATGGAAAACTCCTTGAGCTGATCATGTCAGAAATGAAGGGAAGAAAGGAGTTTGCATGATTAGAATACATTTAAAAATCTTGGTTCTGGTCCCTGGCGACTGAAGTCCAACTCTGGCCAGGAGATGACAAATACCTTTTCCACATTTCAACTGTTGAGCTGGGAATTTGTAAGCCATTTTAAAAAACACAGCAAAGACCGAGGGCTATCTTGATTTGCCAGTTTTCTAGAAAGTGTGGTACTTCCCTAGATACTGTTTCCAGAACAGATGGAGAAGACACGTCTGTTACAGATTACTCAGTCTACATTATCAGAGCACTGGTCACTCATCTTCTGCTATTAGTACCCTAATCCCCCCACTTCCCCACAAAACCCCCTACCAAGTCGCCCTTGAAATTTTGTGGGCATATTTTTCTTGAGAAAGTAAATGCTAAATCCTATGCTTTTAGTATTTGTACGCTTGCATGCATTTTATTAATTTTTTTCACCTTCTACCTGGTTCTTACCTAGCTTCTCAGTGTATCCTACTCTGTGGTAGACATATATATGTATATGTATATAAATACACATACAATATATATGCACACATACTATATATACACACTATATATACATATACACGTACATATATGTGTGTGTGTATACAGTAACCCTCACCTATAGTGGGAGTTATGTTCCAGAGACCCCCGCGATAGGTGAAAATCCACGAAGTAGCAGCTTTATAATTTATTTTATTATTTATATATTTTTTACAGCTTTATAAACCCTTCCCACACTCTTATTAACCTTTCCCACACTCTTGTAAACACTTTCCACGCTCTTAAACCTACCTAATTTTAACAACTTATAAAATTCTATGTGGGTTCTCACTAGTGAAGTGTATGTATTCTGCAAAATCCGGCAATATAGCGAAAATTCCGTGATACAGAATTAGATACATTTTTTTTAAAAACCTGCGATACAGTGAAGCCGCGGTAAGTGAACCATGATATAATGAGGGGTGACTGTGTGTGTGTGTGTGTATACATTTTTTTTTTTTTTAAGAAAAGGTGTAGGTAGGAGAATAGAGGCGAGTAAGCGGGCAATCAGGAAGAGAGAGGTTGCAGAAGACTTTTAAATTTTATTTTATTTTAGTTGTACATCTTGGCTGTTTTCTCCCTGGTCCCAGGATGCGAACCTGAGTCTTGGGATGTATGTAGACTGTGCTTTGGCCAGAGGCAGCAGACCTAACCTCTACTCCACCAGGGTGCACCAGACAAAGTCTACATTAAGGTGTTAAATGTGAGAGTGGGCTCCAGGAAATCTGACTTCAGCATGGGCCAGGAGTTATCATTAGGCCTCTAGACAGCAGGCGATATGTTTGAAGTTGAACCAAGTGTCTGGTCAAAGCAGAGATGGTAAGATTTAAAAAACAAAAGAAAACTAAAACAACCTGCCCTTAGAAACTGTGAATTGACAG
The DNA here is from genome assembly GCA_004363575.1 of Solenodon paradoxus. Taxonomy (NCBI): domain Eukaryota; kingdom Metazoa; phylum Chordata; class Mammalia; order Eulipotyphla; family Solenodontidae; genus Solenodon; species Solenodon paradoxus. Next base: position 90,569 of record RJWH01002929.1, read on the forward strand.
AAACCGGAATTTATTCCATGCTGAGCAGCATGTGGAGATTAGCGGGCCTGTAGGAAGGGGTGAAAGGCTGGCAGAGTCTGCTCCCAGGGAGCATGACCAGGTGGGGCACGAGGTACAGAAACAACGGTGCTGGAAGGAAACTGGGTCCGTCAGCTGCACACAGGACTCCCAACTTGAAACACAGAGGTTGGGCCTGGAGCTTTCAAAGAATGAAGCCTGTACACCAGCAGTCAAGCAGAGTGGGCAAAAATTGAGTTTGAGTCTCAACTCAGCAATCTGTTAGCCCATGACCTCTGTCAAATTATTTAATCTTTCTGTGTCTCAGTTTCCTCACTTTTGAAACGGGGCTGATGAAAGCACCTGCCTCTCAGGTTGGTGTGAGAATGATTTGATTTTATGCATGTCAAGTGTCCAGCAGACGACCTGACACAGGTGGTGCACTCATTCAGTCTATGCTGCCTGCTGGTGGTGTTTAGAGAGCGTCCATAGGGTGGTAGTGAGAATGAGCGTTGACCTGGAAGAGGGTGGGGTGGCGTTGACAGGGAACTTGACTTCAAGTTGGATTCAATGGCTGAGCCATGATGCACGGGTACCTCTTTGTGGATAGCTAGTGACCTGGAATCCTTACAGGGAAAGCACACTTCTCCTCTGTCAGCAACTGACTGACTGCTATGAGAATGAATCTGCAGTAGCCAGCTGAGATGAAAACCAAGTTTGGAGTCTAGTGTGAAGAGACACCAGTAACTCCTTAGAAACATCAAATGGAACAGTGAAGACAGTGCATTTTTTTTTCTGTGTGACCACCCCATGGTGATTTTCTGCATGTACTGCATGTGTTTTAGATGGAGAGAGACAATGTGTCTGGGTTCTGATAGAACACTTGGAGTGTAGACCTGTCTCAAGTATCAATATCAGTTTCCTCACTTGCAAAATGGACACAATGACTCCACCTCAACATGAGAATTAAATTGGAATAGGAGGCATCACACTAAAAGAACATGGGCCTTAAAGGTAAAACAGGACATAATTTCCATCTTGCTTTTGTCTCTTGATTGTGGGAGTCAGGACAAGTTATTTTGCCTCTTGGGGGACTCAGTTTCCCCATGTGTATAACTGAGATAATGCTGATGCTGGAATGAGATATGAAATGTAAATGAGATATGAAAAATAATTAGCACAGTTTATGGCACCTAAGACATGCTCACCAGGCAATAGCTAGAATCATTGCATCCTTTCATTCACCAGCCCTGGGGTCTGACTTTCAGGTTATAATAGTTCTAACAGTGTAAATGGGGCTGGCTTTGAGCTTGTCTAGACAAAGGTATATAGTCAGCACCTCTGCATATCTTGGTTTGATGATGAGATTTCATAGCATTGACCCAAGGGTGACATGGCAGCAGCCTCAAGAACTTGGAAGCATGAGACTTGCCTTTCACACACAACCCAGCAAGCACCAGGCGCTTCTGCTGCCAGGGTGACTTGCTGGAGTTTGGGGTTATATGCTGCCAGTTTTCAGGCTAGACTTTCATGCAATCGACCCCCAAAGCAAGGACCTCCAAGGCCATTATCAACTGACTATCAGCCTTGGGAACTATTTTAGACTGTCTTTCATATATGAAGGGGGTAGTTAGGATGGTTCAGCATATGGGCTTTGAGGTCCCTCTATTGTAACACCTTGGGTGCAAGTGACATGGCTGTACTAGCTGGTCCTGAATTGTGTCTGGTTTTCTCTCTACCCAAGTGGCACTCTGAGAGCCAGGATATTGATTGATGTTACATAAAATAAGGGACTCAATAGACCCCCCCCAAATTAGGAAAATGCAAGGAATGTACCTTGGAGTACAGATAGACATGATTTTTAGCTCCAGATACGCTATTTCCTTTTCTAGTGTGATAGTTTATTAGAAAATTTCATCCTACTCCTACCAGATGTCCAGCACTCTGTTTGGCAGTTTATCCGTATTATCTTCCCCAAACCCTGTAGAGTCCTTGGCCTTACTTCAGTGCTATAAATGAAAGCTCAGATACCTAAATATATCCTGGCCACAGAACTTGGGGAAGATCCGAATTCTGTCACTCTGATGCCAAGTCCATTCTCAGGGAGGAAAAAAAGGCACCCTTTGGAGAAGCATAGATCCACTGGATTGTTCTGGGAAGCAATGAGCTGATGGTTTTGCCTGGGAAAGAAATAATTCTTTCTATGGCCCACTTACTGGTGAGCTGCAAGGAGAGGGAAGAAGGTACTGGTGAAGTTTAGTGTTCATTAGATGGGAAGGTGTGGTTATGAATCAGTCTAGAAGAATCCTGGGCTTAAACATTTCAGAGGCTGAATCATGAGAAGGTCCAAAAAGTTCCAAGGACAGTCAGGAGGGGACACACCTGGAGGGGTTCAGAGCAGCAAGCATTTTCCAACTAGTTCACGGTTTTGCAAGTATTTTTGGTGTCACCTCTGTCAGGGGAAGCTGGTTGGAGGCCCCGGAATGCTTCTCAACGTGCCAGTGATGAGCTGCACACCTGTCTCTATTACTGTAAAGCCCTGTTTGTTTCAGTGGAAAGGGTAGGCAGACAAGGGACTCTGTTCAGAGAATCTTTCATCTGCCTCAGCCCTTTTCTTATTCGAAAGCCAGTATTAGTCAAAGAAGTTCTTTGTTTTTTCAGACTTATTTACTTTCCAGTATTTATATGCAGTTATCTGTCATGCCCTGCCTGGACCACTGTTTTGTAAAGGATAAGTAAGTTTGGTTTTTCAGCCTTTCCTACATTTTAAATATGAGAATTTCATGTGTTCCTTTTTCTTCTCCATGGTAGAGATTAAAGCTAAAACTTTTCAGCTCCTCCCTTACGTTGTGTTCCCTGAGTGATTGTTCTTCCAGATTCATAATTTTATGAAAAAATTCTGCAAAGCACACTGATTTTTATTTAAGTTCAAGCATGCCCCCCTGTGTCGCACTTGATATTAACCTAAATGCTTGATTGATTGGATTTACTTGATTTGGTTCCCAGATCCTGCCTTTGTTTCATTCCTTGTCGGACTAGAAAGTGGCTTTAGGTCCTCGATGGTCATTATGCTGCATCCCCTCTCCATGTTTCTGGTGCCTTTTGGTACAGAGGGATTTTATGGAACTCTTCTGAATGTGGGGTAAGGAGTGTGTGAGATGTATTTAGGTGGAAGGAAGTGTGGTCTCTCTTCATTGGAGAGTTTTCATTCTTCTTTTCAATAACATTAATAACCAAAATGGTAAAACATTTTCACTTTCAGTTTTCTAGGCTTTTCTGTGTTGGCAGAAGGTATGATCTATGATGGCAAACATACGTTTTCAGAGCACATCAGTGGTTGAAACAAGTCTTAATCATTAACCTCAAAGACAGCCACACAGGTAGAAATTGTGTTTTATTAAGTTTCTCACTGAAACTTCCCCTGACCCTCAGCTTCTGGATTTTAAGGTGATCCCTCCATTTTTTCAGTCCAGTAAGACACTCATTATTTGACAGTTTCCTCTAAATATTGTGGTTCAGAAGGCGACCTTGAACTGAGCCTCACTCTGGTACTATCAACACTAACCTGGGGACCAGCCCATCTCCCATGATGGTCTGTTCTTCACGTGAACCAAATCCTCCGAGGGAGTGGACTGAGGTAGCCAGGCCCAGCCAGTGAGCATACAGGGTGGTATCAGCTGGACAGGCACTTGGAATCCATTCAGTTTCAGCAGAGCTCTGGATTTTCTACTGACACTTAGACCTGAGGCAGCTGGACCCACTGGTGCCACGAAACATTGGTGACTTCTTTCTCAAAAGCAGCTCTAAGAAGCTGCTGGTCCAGCACGTCTGACTAGAAGCACTGGGGTATAACGTCTTGTATTTGTACGGTCCCCGTGATATTTGTGATTTTTTAACGATGGATTCATGTCGTGAATGTACCAGTTAAGAGATCTTCTGAATGCCGTTTCTAAACCAGATAAAGCTATTTGCCATTTAGAAAACATAATGATATGACTATAGACATAAATGTATTTCCCATTACCCTTCTGTAAAGGTGGGAGAAGGTTTCGATGTAAAGGACAATGGTTTAGGAAGCCAGAGACTGGGGTCTTCACAATGCTGGTGAGAAATGAGTGAGTCATTGGGCATCTCTGTACCAAGGTTTTGTGGCAAATGCGATGGAGGTCATCTCTGGTTAGCAGAGTCATGTGAGGGCTTGAGTAAAAGTTGAGATGTTTCTTTCCTTTATAGGAAACATGAATGGCTGAAGGTGGGTCTGTAAGTCTAGGGGATGTGATAATGTTAAAGAGGAATGGAGTCAAGTAATGGCTGGACGAACAATACCAGCATGGAGGAGGAATGAGAAGACACAGGTATGGTCATGGGCTTGGTGACCACCAGTCAAATGAATTTTAGGAGAAGGACACGAAGAGAAGACAGTATTTTAAAACCTAGAAGTAATGACTACCCAAGAAGGAAAAAAGAATGAACTTCTAATGCCAACTTGAGAAAAAGTACATGATAAGGGGATTTCTTTAGAGGGTGTTGCCTCCAATCTTTCTGCTGAAATACCAGGACGAGAAAGCATAGGCCAGCGGAAGGGGACCACCCAAGCAAACTCTGTGGTGAAGAAAACAGTTTTCAGAGCAATCCACAGGGGCGTTGGGGCAAGGTTCAAAAAGAGGTGACTGCCACTGAGAAGACGCATCCTCATGGCCGCCTTGGTTACAGCCCTGAGGCTGATGGTGAAGAAACAATTCCTGCAGTGACTAAGGTTCCAGGGGTGACGTCAGACTGGGATGGGCGGGAGCAACCACGTACTTCCTTTGGAAAGAGGCATTTCAAGGAAAACATGTGACATTTCCATTAAATTAGTGGAAGTTCTAAGGTCTCTTCTCACTCAGACATACTTGGTGGTGACTTTCCAGGGTGCACTCATCTCCCTCATACCTTCCACCCTCTCTAGCCAGAGTGGGTTTTCCCTTCATTCCCTTCACTGTGGCTCCCTCTGGTCCTACATCCCCACCACTTGCCTTCTTCTCTGAGTTTCAACCGAAAGCTGAGATAGACCTGGGTTTGAACACCCTTTTTTTATTTAGCTGTGTGTAAGAGAAAGTCACTCTTTGGACCTCCATCCCGTGAGTGAGAAACACAGTTGAGATGCAAGGACCACCTTTCCTGCTTCTAAACGGATCCTGCTTTGAGTTTTCACTCATTCATGTTGTTGGGTCAAACTTTTTGTCCTTTCTTGTCTTCAGCATAATGCCTCCTAGGACCTTTTTAATCTTCATCTTCCAGGCTCATCTGTTTATCTGAGTAGTTGAATTTCTTCTTGTGGTCCTGCCAGTCATCCTTGATCTGAACAGATTAGCACCTACCTGAGTTCAGATCCTGGCTCTAGCACTTACTTTAACTTGTGACTTAACTTTTCTGAGTCTCTTCTACATTTTAAATGGTCACTGTAGAAATTATATTATGGAATCATGGTGAGACCTAAAAAATGTATCTAACTGTATCTGCCATTCAGTTTGACACTCTGTCTTAAATTGGTTACCCTGGAAACAGCATCTGAGGTAGAGATTCCATGCAAAAGAAAAAAGTAGGGGACACTGGTCTCTAGATCAACACTTGTAAGGAAGCGAGGGTCATAAGATTGGGCAAAAGGAGAAGTTGAAATTCACTGCACTTGAAGCCTTAAATAATCCCAAAGGGAGAGTGGAGTTGGGATGATGCTTCAGAGAGATCACTAAGGCCCCAACCTTCGTTACTGTACCAACTAGTCATCGGATGGGGCATACTCAGGAGACATGGTCTAGACTTGAATGCACGGCTCCTTTGACCTAGGGCAGCTGCTGGAGAGGGACGACGCTGCCAGCTACCAGCAGCAGTACTTCAAGGCCAGGCAGTTGAGTCACTCAGTCTTGAGAGTCATCTGGGATAATCCACCTGTCCGCACATGCTCAGTAACTTGGCATGCCCCCGCTCTCCTCTTTGGCCGCTTTTCCTTTGCCTTCTTGTAGAATTAGGTTTCACTCTGATTAGCAATTGCTTTTTGCTCTAGAGACTCCTAATTCCTTTGTTGCACCTTTTGTGTAGATGTATAAGAACGCTGTATAGGTTTTCATTATTTAAGTTTATTTTTTTAAAGGGGTGGCCAATCAGGGCTACCAGTTATTCATCTCTCATTTCCAGTGACTGAAGACTGAAGGCCGTATCTGTGCTTAGCCAGAAAGAATGCTTACTGAGTGATGCCTGCCGTGGAAGAGGGTTGGTGACGGGTACTCATGCTCCATTTAGAAAGCCTTTGACTTTCCTGGGTAAATTTCTCTGCCAGCACTTACATCTAATTAGCCCCTTTACGTGTAATTAAGCCATATACCTAGATTTGTTTCTCAGGTCACTGTAATCACTCATCTACAGCTTCATCTCCAGGAGACCTTCCATTCAATAAGTAAGAATTCCCTAGAAACGGTGGGTTACTTTCACCAACACTTGCTTATTTGTCTTCCCCTTAAATCTGGACTTACCTTCTGTGAATACATTGCATTCATGCTTATTTGTTTTTTGGGTTTTTTTTATGGATTTGTTGAGTGTATCCCCGAAGGAGCATTCTTTCTCTGCCATCCTTGCCTGTCTTAGGTTGTGTAAGCTCCCAGAAGGCAAATACCATGTCTTTTTAAATTGCATTGTATAGTACTATGCACAAATGAGCAATTAATTCTCAAAACACTGACAGAGGGAGAAGGCACAAAGGAGCTCGTGATATCTTAAATGATTTAAGTGATGTCTTTAATGTGTTGGTTATCCCTGTTTTTTTTTTTCCTAATAAAAACTGTCAGAAAATAAATGAGATAATGTTCAAAGTGTATTGAGTTTCTCTGAACTAAATCACTGGTTAAATTAAAATTATTATTAAAAAATCAGTCTTAGGTGTTTCTGTCTACACCCATGAACTGTTACTGTTGGCTGCTTCAACGAGGCTCTTTCTGTTGTCCTTGTGAATTTAACAGGCTGAAGAAGAACAATGGCGGCAGTGGGGAAAATAAAGATCCCATCCTTGATCTGGATCGGGTCCTGGCAGAGGTTCTCTGTCAAGGGCCGGTGGTAAGAATATTTTCAGCACTATGAACCCTATGCTCTCTGTCTCAGTCACTCAAATCTGTCAAAAGAAACAGCCATAGATTATATATGTAAGCAAAGAATAGTGATGGTCTTCCAGTAAACCTTTAATTGCAAGTAATGACAGGCATGGGACAGAGCGGACCTGCAGCTGTGGTTCGTTATGCCTGATCCAGGTGATACAACTGAATTCCACGGACAGATCATGAACAGCTTCAGAGACACCCTATTCGAGTGAACGGATGGCAAGAGCGACACCTTTCAAAGTCAGGAATGCAAAAATGGCTTTAATGGCATATGTTGATGTCATTTGTCTTCCGGTTTGCTACTCCTGGGCACAGTGCACTGGAAATACTCAGTTCAGAGTGGGTTCCCTGGGAGGCATTTCCTACTGCCCGGTGTCCTGGGTTCTCCATTTTGAAGATCCTGGTCACCAACTGGTCTCTGGGCTCCTCGCTTCCTGCTCACCACTGAGAGAATCCGCTGAGTCTGTACCTAACCTCGTGCTTCTTCCTCATGTGAATCAGATTTTGCTGCCTTCTGCTGATTGACGGGGTTGTTGTAATGGCCAAGCGAAACATGCTCAGGGACGTGCACATTCTATTGTAAAATTAAGGAATGTTCAGTTTGCTTGATTCCTTCTTTCTCTCAAGTTAACATAGTGCTTGGTTAATTTTTCTTTTGGGAGACGTGTGTGTGTGTGTGTGTGTGTGTGTGTGTAAGATAGGGAATGTCCAAATGCAACTGCTATTTGATACTTAATAAATTTTCCTTAAGCTTTGCTTTCGCTTGGACTCACCTGTAGCAGTTAAAACAATCCCCAGGCCTTGGCAATATCCCAGATTGACTAAATCTGAATCTCTAGGGATGGGACTCAGATAGGAAAATTTCTAAACTGCACACTAGATAGTTTCTGTTGCTGCTGTAGCAATTTCCCAATTTCCTGCAAATGAGGGGGCTGCAAACACACACATTCTGCAGTGTGGAAGGCTGCAAGTCTGACACAGTTTCGCTGGGCTACATGACTAGACCTGCATGAAGGGTCTAGATGAGAAGGCAGGATGTCAGAGGCCCTTCTTTCTTTCTGGACTCTAGGGGGAATTCTTTCCCTTATCTTTCCCAGGCTTTCCAGGCCACCCACATCCCTCCGTCCATGGCCTCCACCCTTTGTCGAAGCTGCTAAGAACAAATCAAGCCCTTCCTACATTGTAACACTAGTTCCTTTTCTGCAGTCAAGTCTGTGCCTCCACCCTTCTGTCTCCTCCCTTCCCCCGTGGTTATATTAGGTCAATCCGGGTAATCTCCCTATTTTACAGTCAGCTGATCAGCAAAATTGTTTCTGTCTGCAACCTTAATTGCTCTTTGCCATGTAAGCTAACATATTCGTGAGTTCTGAGAATTATGATGTAGATAACTCTGGGGCTCATGGGTCTTGTCTCTCACACTGATAGCTCGGTTTTGAAAGGGAAGTGGGTTTGAGCCTGAAGTAACTGGCACAAGCGATTTCCACGTGTCTTCTGTTAATGGCTAAGGCATCAGCATCCATCACTTCAGTCGTTGATTCATTCTTTAAATATGTAGTGACTGCCCGTTATGTTCTAGGTATTGATGCTTGGGTTATAATGGTAAACAGGACAGCCAAGGTCAAGTGAGAGGAAAAAGGTATTTAAATAGAGAAAATGCAGGTGCCTTGCAGTCTCCTAGAGTGAATCATTTCCCAGAGTTTGAGACCAGCTGCAGACTCCTGGAAGAACTGGTGCAGTGGTTCGGTGGACATAGAATGCTGAGTATTGATAGCCTCACCACTGTCCTGTCTTCCTTCTCCTCATCTAGACCCTTCATGCATCATCTGTAATGCTCACCACAGACTTGCATGATGGGAACTATTACTGCCATTTTGCAGATGTGAAAACTGAGCCTCATCAAGATTAAGGAACAATGATAGCCCTTAACGAGTCTGAAAGAAAGATTGACTCTACACTATGCACTGGAGCAGCCCTCTTTCCTTCAAACACTGGGGAAATTTACTACTCTCGTCCAAGTCCAGTCATCTTTTTCAGGGCAAAAAACAAAAGTAACAAGCCAGACCCCACCTCCATGGTTATATCCTACACAGAACCGGCAAGGGTTTTACTTTATAGTTTGTTTTCTGCTGGAGTCTGGAGGCCCCATGTTCTCCATGGAGATGTAGCCAGTGTTCATTTTATTGGCATAACACGACTCCCAAGCATAACCACCACATCGCCATTGACAACACAGTAGTTCATCCAGTATCAAAGCGATTTGCTCTGAGAGCCTGGTGGCTTCTATATCTAAGCAGGAAAGATTCAAGGATCATTGCCGTCATTTACTGGGATTCTCGGGACTTGCTGCTCTTCAGAAGGGTGAGCGAGAGAGCATGGACCAGTGCTTACATTCATCTAGCTCCTCCTTCCACCTTCAGCTTTGCAGATCACCTGGGATAGGGGCACCATAGGTCTGTTTTTAGTGAGTTAGTTACTTGACTCTCACAGGGAGCCCTGTTTAGGGTCTCTCTGTGGCAGGAACATGATGATGCCTAGACTAGTATTTTTCTCATCTGTCATATGGATAGCCAGTGTCCTCGAGCATTGAAGGAACAACCACAATGTGGAGAACTTGGGGTCCTTTCAGAGTTCTTAGAAGGGCCTTTCAGGGGTGTGTCTTTGGGTTGTGTGTCAATCAGAAGGCCAAGATCTATTGAGAAAATTAAGTAAAAGAAAGGCAGGTGCTTAGAACCTCTTTAGAAGGGGCTTTAGGTAAAATGTGAAGACCAGGTAAAGGCTGCAGAGGAAGCGGCACTGAAAGGTGATGGAGGAAGTAGGTAGGTAGTGAGGACGGCCTGCATGCCGAACCCAGGTGGTTCACGCGTCATCTTCAGTTCTCACTGAGACCTTACAGGGTGGGTACTCTTACCAGCATTCTGCATTTTGAGGCTCCTGTAGGTTAACTTTTAAAGGTTCTCAAGGAGAATGGCAGAACTGGGGTTGAGTAGGGAAATAACTCTAAGGCTGCGGTGGTAAATTTGGTGGCCTTTAGTTACAGGTGGCAATATAAGTTTAAATCCATTAAATCTAAAAAATTCAAGTTAAATTGAGGCACACAAACCACATTTTACATGCTCAATGCTCCGGGGAGTGATGTCAGCAAGATGGAAGAATAGAGTTCTCCTCGCTAGTTCCCACCAGAAACGCAGTCAAAACAGCTGTCCACACGTGAAAATGCCTTCCTAGGTGCTGGGGGATCCAGATGAGCGCTTACAGCCTCTAGGCGAATGACAGAAATCAGTCCCCAAAGACCAAGCAGTGCAATGCAGTGCAGAGAGCCCTGCCCCCAAATGCAGAAGAAAGAGTGAGGGTGCCCCTGAGTTTGCTGTGTACCCACCGCAGGACCTGAGGGTCCCCCACTTCAGGGCTGATCCCCAGGGCTCCAGGTGGCTAGTGGCTCCCACCTTAGATGATGCATTGAAGAGTATTTCCTTCATTGCAGATATTTTCTAAGTCAGCACTGCTCTAGGGTGTCTAGAAAATACCTCAAGAATTTCTAAAAGATCCATGTCAGATTAGCAACAGAGTCGGTAGCATGTGGGTAGTTAGAGTCATAAATCAAAGTGTAAAATTCACCTGATGTCTACTCCAAGTGGTTCTCTGCCTATCTAACTTCTGGGTCACCTTTGAGCATCATTTTCTGCTTGAAGAGAATGTTTATGTGATATCTAAGCAGCATTTATAAATTAGCAGCATCTTAAGAATGATTCTGATCTGTTCTTTAAAAGACTCAATTTTTTTTTTTTTTTTGTCTAAGTGGAAGTTTACCCTGGTGAATGATCTCATTGTAAAACTACATTAGAATTCTTACATCCTACCAACTTCAACACTGTCCTGTGGAAGGATGGCCAACTATCGTGACCTGTCATGAACAAATTAGGGAGAGGACGTGCCTGGACCTTCATCTTTCTATCCAAGGCAACAAAGCGTGGGTTGATTCCACATCTGCTGGCTCTTAATCTCAGGGTATTTTCTAACAGGCCCTGAAAGGAAGTCAATCTCACATCTCCTGGTGGCTCAGGTGTTAAGTCTGCGCCCACAGTGTCATTCAGGTAAAAGCCAAACACCTGGCTTCATGACCTGGGGCTGAGGGTTGGGCTTGGGCAACAGCCAAATGAACAACTAGTCTAATAAATTAATGCTTCTCCCTCCTCTCTCTTCCTGCCTGTTTACCTGCTCATCTTTATTCCTGCCTGCTTCCTTCCTCTTTAAAATATTTTCTGAAAAAAATGAAAATGAGCCTGTAATTACTGTCTTTCCCTCAGCGTTTAGAAGGTTTACCCTCTAACCAGTCCAGAATAATGAGGTTTCATTGCTCTGAAAAAAGATGTCCACTCATGAAGGACTCAAGAGACTCCTCTGGAAAGTGAGTGGCCTCGTTGACTCCTCTCATGCATGCCATAGATTTCTGTCTGAATACTGAGATAGTAGGTCACGGTGGTATTAGGTGTCTCATCACCTATTAGGGACGAAGTACTCACCAAGGGTAGGCACCCAAAATGGGCTTTAGTTTGCTTGTTGCCAGGAAAGAGGCATCTTTTCTAGCTGTTGCAGGCAGTTACTGTGAGATGCTTTAGCTACTGATGGTCTACATAACAATTTTAGTGGTAGATGCTCACAGACACCCAGGGAGCGAATGGTCTCGCGCTGGTCTTCAAATAGAGATCAATGACTATTTTATTTCTTCAACCCCGTCTCTCGCCTGTGGCCGCGGTCTCCATCATGATGGGGCTGGAGTGATTAATGATGTGCTGGGATATCAGTGCCTCCTATTTCATAGCTCTAATTATAGAAGCAGGTTGGAGCCAAGCTGTAGAGTGGGGTTGAGACGGAAAGATACTTAAAAAGCAGGTGATTGGTCCAAAACTTCCACTTCTTTCCATTTAACCATAAATCAATTGTGAATGATTTTTGCACGGTAATTTTTCATAGGTTTTCAACTTGGGTAATGAGCAGCCCTGTCCTGGAGTGAGACTGTGATTTTCCTAGATCTTGTTGGAAAGAAGATGAAGATTTATGAAGGGGCTTTGAGAGGAATAGATTGCCTTTCTCCTCCTCCTCCGCCTGTTTTTGTCCCCTCCCTTCTTTCCTGTTCTTTAGCCGAGTAGGTCTTAACTCTCATGCGTGGCGGAGAGTATTTGGGAAA